>JAPYZI010000923.1:0-39139 GCA_030523105.1 Ophioninae sp. A BG-2022a
TATACGTGTGTGTTTTCGTTGCGACGAAACTACGCGCGTCTTTTCTCCACGCTGCCTTCGTAACGAATCAACACGTACATATTGATATCTCTTATAGTTTCACCCGAAAGTATACACTACTTATATGTATGCGAGTATCGGTTGACACACGTATATATACGTGTGTGTTTTCGTTGCTACGAAACTACGGGTGCCTTTTCTTGCGACGTTGCGACGAAACTACGGGCGCCTTTCGACACCGCGCTTGTAACGAATCCAAACGTAAATAAACAAACACGCGCCCTGCTCAGCGCTTGGCAATTGTCCTTCCACGATTCTTCGCCCGAAAAGTCGTGGCTCGCAGCGCAAAACGCCAAAATTGTCATTACCGAGTTAACGAGGTGCTGCGTCGAAAGTTTCCAGCGCGTTCGTCATTCCCTTAAGTGTTTTTGTTTTATGGATATATAATCGAACGGAATCTGAAAGACATGCGCATGCGAAAAATAAGAATTGGATTTTGAAAAGATTTTTTTATTATTCGCCATGATTCGTACCATGAAATTCCTGCATATGAGAAAATGAATTTACGAAACTGAATTAAGTAATTGGAAAGATAATTTATCGACACTGACAGTTTTGGAAGAAGTAAAACGCATTATTATGTTGTCAATATATATGATATCCTTGACAGCAGCAGTTGATCGCAGCGTATGGATTCTCTCTCCCGTCTTATATGGTATCGTTTCTGAGCCTCTTTTCACCGTAATTTGCGCCGAGGTTTTATCTCTCTCTCTCTCTCTCTCTCTCTCTCTCTCTTCCTTACACTCTCCGCGGCTATTGACTCGCCTCGACGTGCAGGCAGAATCGCATGAGAGCATCTTAGCCGCATCCGGCATACAGGAACGATCTCGTTGATATTTCCTCGTAAAATGCAACACGCCCTCCACTGCAATTCTACTCTCAAGCTATTCCCGAGAGCTCTTTTCCACACACACACACACACGCATTCCCTCTTCCTCTCTTTCGCCCTCCCTCTCATCATCTCTTTTCCTACGAGAACGCGAAACAAGTATGAAACGTTAACAATTTCCTAGGAAAAAGGGAGGGTTGTCTATAAATGTATACCGATGTTCCATAGACGAACGTGCGTAACAAAAGTCAGGGAGATGCTCTTCAGGAAAGAGGCATCGGACGTTGAATTTCCAGGGTTGCAACTGGCGTTGCGTTTTATAGGATGGCTTTTATACCGCACGAGTGTAATGGCTTGTTCCGTTGGAAACACGAGACCGAAAGCGTGTTTCGACGTTCCACAACGAAGAAGCAATAACGAGGGAACGAGTCTTCCTCATCAGCGCTTGACGTATTTCATACAGAATCTCTCCGAAATTAAAACTTCGCTGGCGACTCTTGCCTCTTTGGACAGGTCGCGAGTAATTATGATAAACTGCCACTGGAAAATGCAATTGTGAGTTGCTTCGCTTGTGTGGCGTTTCGTGGGGCAGGGGTCTATTGGAGAATTGACTGACCGTGACATTCAGTAATTTTGATGGACAATCCGTGAAGGTTTCTGAAAAAAATGATATTGACGAACACTCATAATTAAGTTAAGTTCGAGGGAGATATTAACATTGCCCTAGTAACCCACTATCCTCTGTCAACATTGAGGATTTATAGTGGAGAATCCTCGACGAATGAAACAGTGAATTTTCATGAATACGAAACTTTAAACTTTTAGTTGTATTTATTATTAAAATACAATAATAATTACTCGCAAAATCCGGGTGTGATGGCCATGGAGCTCGTGAAAAGATAGTCAGTACTCTTCTCTTATTGATCTTATTTTCGTGTTTCATGATCTTTGATCTCTTAGACATTTCTTCTTTTCTGTCATTGTTTTCCTATTTGTTTTTTTGTATATGATCTTCAGTCTTTAAAAAGATGTTTGTCTGGCTGGCACGTTTACGGACTTCATTTTATTTAATTTTACGTTCATGGGTATTTGGCTTATAATTTATTTTTTTTAGCAGAAAAAATCATTAAACCTTGTTGCCGATCACGTAAAAAACAAGCGACCTAGACTGTTACTAATGCCAACTGCCGGCAATGTGTGAAAATTTTTCTACTGGCCGTTTCCCTGTACTTACTCTTTACAATATTTTCATGGCAAACAGCCTTCGTTGCACGCTCGATTTCGACTGGCAAACGCTTAAAACGTCGTGTACTCGGGATGGAAAGACGCCAACAAGTTTTCCCCTGTCGAGAAACGCAGCAGTGGGGAATACACAGTGATTATTTTTCTTGGACATGGTCCCCGAGGGTCGTCAATTGATGGCAAACAAGAGAAGAGAGCCCGGGAGGTTTAGAAACATTTGTTGTGGAGAAAGGGCCAAAGTAGGAAGAGGAGGAGGAGGAAGATGCTCGATTGGCTAGTCCCTAATGGTAGCAACAGGGTCCGGAGTGACCCTCCTTCCAGATTGCTCCGAACTACAGCCTTGGTAGTAGTTTTTCCTTGATTTTGTAACAAGAGAGGTACACCCACATTGATGTAGACGTTTGAACATACGTTCGTATAGAGAGCATGCAGTTAGAGGGCCCAGATGTATATAGCAGAGTGGAGTAAGACCGCCGGCTCTGAGGAAAGAGAGAGAGAGAAAGATGGTGATACAGGAAGATGCCGAGGGAGAAGGAGATTGAGAAGACCCGAAGAACCGGTGGTTGGTATACAGGCACCGGTATGTTTGCCCATCATTGTTATACAGTTTGCAGGAGGCTGCCTAGGCTGACATAACAATCTCGAAATTGTGTCTGCTTTGAAGCCGTCTAAGACAATATCGCCACCAAGGTATATCAAATCGACTCTGAAGAGGAACTCAAGAATGGAGTGAACGACGAGCAGAGAGAGAGAGAGAGAGAGAGGGAAGCTGTTGATTCGTGTACGCAGTTATTCTCTCCCTCTCTCTCTCTCTCTTTCCCTCTCTCTCTCGCTCCTCAAACGTCGCCAGCCGCCCAACATAGAATAGCTACCGTGTCTTCAGTCAATTTTCTCCTCTCACGCGTGTAATTCCACTTTGCTTTGTCGCCGACCACAGCCTGATATCTCATCCACCCAAAAACGATCAACGCCTCCGTTAACGCTATTGTCATTTTACGCACGCCTGTTGAAACCCCAAGATCCTTCATCAACGAGCTTTTACTATTTCGCTGTATGTCTGTACACATTTGCATGGAACGCGAGCACTGTTGCTAGAAGTGTTCCCTCACCGCTCTCAGAACCTTAATGATTCACTACAATTACGAGGGCTATGGTGGTTTTATTGATGCACGACAACATCTGGGTAGGTAATTAATGGATACGGAACCAACGGTAGCTTTAATACCGACTCGAAATTGGGGTATCCTTGATACGCGCGTGTCCTATACGAGTTGGAGAAAATCACTCGAAGCAAACCCAAATAGCCCTTTGGACCTTTTGGATGGGCTTGCTCGGGTCATCCAAAATAGAAATTACGACAAAAGGTTGAAGAGCTAGCAGCAAGCAAGTTGGAAAATAATCACTAACAGATCATTGTTCATGAAAATTAACAATGATTTCCTTGTCGGTCTTTAACCAAGCAAACCCAAACGCACGCGAATGTCCGCTTAGACATTTTTTTTTGAAATTGTTTGGGTTTCCTTGGGTCACCCTAAATGGAGAATTTACAATTCCAAGAAAAGTGTAACAATAGGCAAAGGAATCTGAAGAGAGTATCCAAAAGCGAATTCTGTTTGGGCTAATTGTAACAATGAAAATAAATACACGATCCTTATAGTTGGATCTTATTATTTGGAGCACATTAATTCGATGTTTCGCTGGACGTTTTTTTCAAATATTGTTGAGTACTCAAAAGCAAATTTAGCCTGCGGTACACAGGCCCTTCGTGATGGTCTCTCATGCTGGAAAATTCATAAGTTATCAAGCAACCCGAAACTGAGTGGCGCGTATATACGCCGGTGAGTGAGACCCCAAGGGCAATCCACAAATGTAGTGGTTACCATGGCAATAGGGAAATCTAGCAGTCTCCATTTTGGCCCAATGTTACGGTTTTGCATATGTATTTACGTTTGGTGAGCCGAATGTTTAACATATACTGAAGTCTCCCACCCTCTCCCTCGAACTTTCTCTCTCTCAGCTTTCCTAGCCGTCAGAAAAATTCTTTCATGAAATCCGAGACAGCTGGAGCCTCTGGAAATTACACGGCTGACCTGCCAGGTAAATGCATATTTTACATTGTACAGTAAACAGCAGAAACGTCATTGTGGATACGTGCACACATGTATAAAGTTATTTGGAGCTGGAATACAGTTTTTTCTTCTATTCATTATAAAATCATACAAAACGAAGTCATTAATAAAAACAACTTGTTACTTGATAATTTAAGAAAATAAACAGCATTCTTCGTGCTATCTATTTCTTACAGGAAGAAAAATATTGAGCAATCACAATACAATTAACTCAATGTAGAAGTAAGTGTGCGCAGTTGTGTGGGTAAGAGTGCGCACCGTAGTAAATGAAATATTTATATATTGAATTACTAACGGAGAAAAGTTGTCGACAAAAAAACATATCAGTGTTGCTTGCAAGTGATCTAATAGCAATAATCATTAATATCAAATCTGTACAAATCTTAAATCTAAAAAAATTATTAGTGAATGTATCACATACAAAAGTTAAAAGTATGAATTTAGTTTTCGTTTCTCTGCGCACAATTAATCCGAATTCCATTAATATTGCCTTAAAACTGATCACAATTGCTTCATCGCACCAAGCTAATATCAGGCATCAAACTACTTGAAATTACGTGCATTAAGGACTGTACAAGAGTACGTTAATTAAAAATAAGAAAATATAGTAATATTTTTAGCAAAAAACTTTACTTGTTAATGACGTCGTACTTAGCAACGGGTGCAAAGGAAACCGTCATCAAGAATTCTGATCGAAGTAACAGTGTTCGAGTAATTTCAAGTTGAAGAGAAAACGTTGATGACGTAACGCCGTAGATTAATTTTATAACGAGGTACGGAGCTCGTAGAATTGCATTGTCACGAGGTGTTGAAAGGGGCAGATTGTAACAACTTTTGGACGTGAAGTGTGGCGAATGAAAAGCGAACTCCGCACTCTCTCGAGTGGAGGAAACGAATGTCTTCGCGCTATGGTCGCAGACGTAACGTGGCAATTGAGAAAATGTACCGAGTGTTAATTTTCTAAGATAATTAGAGGCGAACGAAAATTACTTAAAGTTGTATCAATAATTGAGGGATTAAGCTATTGGGATAAAAAAGTAAAAGTTATATGAAAAAATAAATTTGTTAACAAACAACTTGTTTAACTTTGTTACGATTTTTCTGAAAAATGATTAGGTCATTGATGATAATAATTAATTTTTTAAAAATGTTAAGAATAAAAATACCAGCACATACGATATTACTATTACATTTAATAATTGGGTTGAATTTCATGGCAGAATATTTTTGATTCAATATTATTGATTAAAAATTTTGGTTATTCGGACAAAATAATAATTTCCAACAATGAATTTACGAAAAAATTGAGGATAATTGAAGCTGAAAATTGCGCTCAATTTTGATTCATCGAAGAATGACGATTTATGAAAATTATGCAGTCAACTAATCAAACATTTTATAGTTGAATAACAACGTTTATAAAATGGGAGTTTTATAGAGTGAGGAAATATTGCCACCAGTCCGAGCAGTGTCGAAATTATTTAATTGCAACCTAATTGGAGCTAAAATTTAATTGCAGAGGGACGATGATGAGGTTCGAGTTTCGTTTTTGTGGATCGTATCCTCCGGATCTAGGTATTGTTTTGGCATATACGTGGTTTACACGTCCGGTATACTAGGTAGCGATTTACGACTGTTCTTGAGCCCGGCAACCTCGTCCTAATCCTCGGCTTTCAATATGTTATATTCGCTCTTCAGTTAGTCTCAATTTTGGCGACGACTTCTGCTCGCTTCTTCACGTATCTCAGATTTTATAGCCTCTCATAACCGTCTCCCACCTCAGCTCCTTATATTTCCTTTGTTCCCTTCGCGGCACACTCATCATGCGTTACACAATTAAATCGATTCCGAAACTTTTCCCACGCTAATTCTGTAGACCTCATGCTACCGGACAATTAAATAAAAGTGGTACAAATAAAATGGCTTTAATAATACGTGACACTTGATTGCAAATCGAGGTTAGGAAACGTTAAAGCATTGAGGTACATTTCCAAGAAGTAAATTTTCATTTGGGCATAAGAAATCAAAAATTAGAAATTATAATAAATTATTTAGTTTATTGTATATAATTTAATGGAACTTCATAATTGAATATCTTAGTTAAAATTTTATAATTATATTAATAATTATAAAATCGTAATATTCATTATAAACATTATAATTTAACTTTATTATTACAAAGTGCAAAATTAATTACACAATACAATCATAATTGATCAATCATTATGTTTTATTCTCTAACGAGTAAATATTTATCTGAAGAAAAAAAACGACAATTTTTCTCACTTCAAACATTTTTTCTACAGAAAAGAAAAGAAGTAAAGCTGAGTCTTGCGCGAGATAATACTGGACCCCATTGAACAGGCTGTAATTAATGTGCACGATGTTCTCGGTCCTGCGAGTTGTCTCGGCGGTGCGTGGGCGTAGTACGAGGATACTTGGCGCACCTTGTATAACAGAAAACTGATGAATCTCGAGTCTGCATAATGTATACACATATATTGATATGCGCCAACCGATATCTCGTCTTCTTGATCTGAGCTCGAACGTGCGCGAAATGCAAATATGAGGACCGTTTCGTTCCTGCGGTTTTTTTTTCTTTCATTATTTTACGATACATCGTAGGATGAAATGATAAAACGATTCATAAAAATATTTAGATCTTTAAGGGAGATAATAGTGGACAATTTCTTATACTTATGTTTTTTATGTATATTTTTGTTTCATTGGCGTTATGAATATATTATATATTATATAGACAATACTTATTTTTATTGTTTCGATATTTTATTATTCAGTATTATTGATTTGTTATTTAATTTTTTGTTATTTTTATGTTCATAGAAATATAATTAAAAATATTTGCGTCCGCTTCTTCTAGTTAATTTTCACAAATAATAATAAATATTAGTAATACGATGATAATTATAAATCCGGATTTATGAAATTGTAATTAAAGAATTCTAAAATTGTTATTAACGCTCATCCCTGTTATAAAATATTGTTGAAAAAATTATGAAACTTCAAAGTGATACATTAAAAGTGAATGAACACAGAATTAAGATGAAGGGTAAAGAAAATAAGATAATTTCAAGGAAAACGTTATTTACAGCGTGAAAAAGCTTAATTAATGGCAACAAATTTTCTCGAAGATAGTCCAAAGAAGAGAGCATCAATTTGAGGGGGACGAAAAGAGGTTAATGGTGAGGGCGAAGGAAACGTGCTTCTTTCGAAACGTTGCTATGACACAACGAAAACGACGACGACGACGACGACTCAGACGAAAACGACGTACCTACCGTTACCTTTTGGCAATTAGCACCGTTCAGCGACTGATTAGAATTTCCCAAGAGGAGCAAACGTCTCTTTAGTGAGGGAGAAAAAATCGTAGAGTTAACGTAAAAGTCGAAGGATGAAAAGTCGAAGGAGGAAGAGAAGGAGAAAAAAAGAGAGACAGAGAAAGACGATTTTCTGCGTTTTCTATCTCTCGATCTCTCTCTTTCAGATGTTGAAAAAAATAGGTCCAGTAGAGGAAATAATTCCAGTGCCAATCAGTCTGATATCGGGACATCGTAACATTAAACGAAAGAAAGTCAGTATTCCGAGTTATCGAAACGAGGTTGAGAGCTCTGTGTAGAAGCGAAAAAAAGTACTTCGTACCTACATGCATAAACATATATCTGTATATGTACATCGACTACCGGTGATTCTGTTCTGTTATATTCAGTGAATGGGCCGCCATCCTCGTCCTTACAACTATATCGATCTCTCTCCTTTTCTCTCGAGGGATCTGCTTTCCTTTTGTCCGATTCTCTCTCTCCCTCCCTCTCTCTGTCGTTTGCCACCAACGCTTCCCATTTCACCCCTTGTATAGTTTAAGGGGTAGGAAAGAATAAAGGCGATGAGAAGAGAGAGGATTTCTCGAAGGACTCTTATCGCCTCGTGACCGAAGCCATCGAGAGCAAAATAGGACATTCCGATCTGATTTTCTCTCTCTCTTACTCTCTTCCTAACTCTCTTTTTCTTCCTATCGCACTCCCTTATTTTAAGAATGAAATACCAGAGCCCTTTACTCGTTCCCATTGCTATTTATGTACTCGCGTTGCTCCTGTTTCAACATGGACCCTCGCTCGTTTTATCTCTTTTCTTTCATCCCTCATTCTTTTCATCATTCTTCTGCAAAGAAATCCGCAACCGATTATCTAGCTGTTCATTTTGTTTCTGGTACACCAGTGTAGGCGTATTTTTGGCTAACGATGGACGTTTGTTATTATTTCGTGTTCAATTTGATGAACAATAAACATCAGAGTAAATAAAAATATAAATATTAATTTTACTTGATGGTCTTTCAAATTGGACGTCCCAGAAAATACTATGGCCATCTCTCCCCGTGAGAACCTATTAAAAAATTACATTTTGCTGTTTATCTCATAACAACGTCATCCATAGATGCCTTCTTCTTTCTTATCATAGCAGGACCAATATCGTTACCTCTCTGTCTCCCTCTAGTGTTCTTTCATTTTCTATCTTCAATGTATACGCGCTCGGCATAAATTTTGGCCGAAGCGACCATTGTTGCTCCAATGGCGTGTGTAAATATATGAGTAAAAGTGCCGGGTATATTTCTACACCACCTGTGTGTGTGCACCACGACTCGTTCGAGCTATTGTGCCACTCGAGAAATATGCACACATCGGTGATAATGCATTTTATATATTATGTATGCGGATATACGGCATACGATCATTAACATAATATTACTGTTTGCAAAGCGTATTATCGAGTACACGCACACAAACGTACACACACGTAAAAGTACAAGCGCACGCATGAGCAATACATATTTATCGATGTCGCGAAAACCGAGCCTGCTCGCTCTCTCCTATATATCGACTACATTACGTTGCCCCTCGTTCTCACAGAGAGCAGACATTACCGGTTGTGGTCGCGCTTTCATCATGGACACCGTATACCTCTATACACCCCATGAGCCATTCAATGCCAAATTATACCGGCATCAAACGACATTTTATTTTCATTTTTTTTTCAACTCCTTTCATCGTGTATCGAGAGGGCCGTTTTTGTTTAAAATCAAATTGAAAAGTAGACGCTGGAATTATATTAATCAAATTTCAACGAAATATCGAAATGGGAAATCGGCTGTTCATATAAAGGTATTTTATGGAGAGACTACGTTTTTTTGTTTCACATACTCATTTTTGATACATTTTAAATGGGATCACTGTTCATCTACAATGGGGCTTTGTATATTAATTAACAGTTGGATTAGTTACTTGTTACTTGAAATAATAATAGGGTAAGTCCATTTCTGATGGCCTTGAGAGATGGTCAGTAGAAAAAGTTCAAAAGTGGCATTGAGATTTGCTTGTAAAAAAAATATTTTAAAAGATAAATCAAACAAAGCGAGTCCACGTGTCAATCAAGTATCTGGAAACCAGAAAATGAAAGAAAAAGAGAAGGCAGATAAAAAAGGGAAGTTCGAAGGGAAGACCGAAGATGAAAAAGAAAGAAAGTCAAAATTATCAAGCTTCCGGTGGAGATTGATGAGCAAGCTGATCAGCTATGCGGTCACCGCTCCAAGTATCAGCCATTTGCAAGCCATTTTCAAACTTGACGCTGTTTGTATGGTTTTGCATTATTATTAGTTACATATTCACGATATTACATCGCTATTACGTTTTCAACTGCGTCATATCGGAAATAAACGAGATTCTGTTTGAACTCACTGCGTATAACGTACCATTTACCGTACTCATCATTTAATTATTATACGGCAAAATGGAAAATTATACATCACTCAGGGTTTCATGAAAAGACTGAATTTTCCATTCATTAGTGAATATGCATGTGTTACGAGTATCTATTGACATATCTATATAGTGATAGCCATTGTTTACGCACGAAAAATCAATTTACGCACGAACGAGCTTGTTATTAATATCGGGAGAATTGACTAAAGAGAGAATTGACACTGCGCGGGAGAGTGGAATTCTGTTATCGTGTGAAATTACGTTTTTTCTCCCTCTCACCCCTCGATCTCGTCACGTTATTCGATAGCTACGTCCAATCACGCTTTCACGAGCAGACGCTTCGGTGAGAATTTTTTTTCCCCTCTTCCTCGGGGGGGAAAGTGCGTTTAGCGACAGCTGACATCGCCACATGCGTGTGTCGAGGAACTGTCAATGTCAGAAATTTTCTCACTTTCCGCTCACTTTCTCCCGATGGGCTTTCGGCTACTTATGGATCTGAGTGGGAAAGCCAGAGAGAGAGAGAGAAAGGAACGCCTACTCGAACCTATTAGCGCTTCAAAAGTCTCCGCCTGCTACCGAACCGGATATAAGGAGAATTTAAAAAAAAACGCGATTGGCAAACTGAAAACAACTCTATAGAGACACCTGCACCATTTTAATTCTTATGGAATTGAAAAATGTACAACAAGAAAAATATACAAAAAGATCATGGACAGATCCAATTTATTTTATCGAATTTCAAGCAAGCACGACCTTGTTTTTCTTCTGTCGACTTGAGTTTGCTTCATCTGCGACATAAGCTGAATAAACATCGAGTGATATTTTGGACTACTTTTAACTAGACTGTTTTTATAGTTCGGTATATTTTGTTTTATTTATTTAGCGTTTGTTAGTTTTATCCCCGTGACAGGAACTCTCGCTTTATTATGCACACACATTCATGTGTTGCTTGATTTATTATCGGGGATTTATGGCATTTTCCAATAATATAAATTTTCCATTCGCTTTCACGATTTTTATATATATCCAGAAGTAAGAAAAAAAAACTGAACGATCTATCGAGTCGAAGCAAATTTTATCTCTTCAGTATTAAATACTCTTTTATGTAAGCGTAAAAAAATCTTTAAAAAAGTATTTTTTAATTACTTTTATTGCGCGTTGAAGGGTTTGTTTTAAATTCGGAAAGAAAACTTTCAAACTTGTTTTAAATTAATTGTGTTTCCACCAAGAAAAATATATAAGTTTACAAATTCTAAATTAAATGACGAGTGAAGTGTTTTTTTAAATAGTTGTATAGACAGATAAATCTGCAATTATTGATCAAACTATCTTAAAAAAAAATTATTGTTCATATAGAATACACATTAAAATATGCCAAAAATGTTACTAGTCATGTGCTTGTTTACCTTCCAAAAGATGGTCGAAAAAGTTTTCATTGGGTCTCGTAAAGCATACCCTTAAGAGTATAAGTTCGATCAGCAAATAATAAATAACCAATATACGTACGTAAATTCCTAGATTCAGAAATTTCACGATATCGCAAATGTTTGGCAATTTGATCGTCGAATGCGTAAAGTTTTCTCCGGCCCTTGTACACTCCTAAAAAACGTACGAACGTACCAACGTTCAATCGAACAATTTATTATATGACATTTACGTTTTACAGCATACATCACACATATACGACGTTTTCAACGACCTAGACGCGTTCGTATCTACTTTTATCAGCACATACGGATATATTCGGTCGTTCAAGGACGCTCACAATGTTGCGAATTACAAGTACATTTTACAAGGTTCGAGAGAGAGAGAGAGAGAGAGAGAGAGAGAGACAGAGAGAAAGAGAGAGAGAGAGTACGGAGCGGTAATAGCAATGAAATACGTCGTATCGGTTTCCGCACGCGGAGAATATACGATAGAGATGCATGGTTTTGTAGTAAACGGATTTACCGGGGAAAGACGAGATCGTGGATCGTTTGTGGCGAAGGACGCAAGAGGGTTAGGGGTGGGGGACGAAATAACGTGGTACAGAGGCAAAGACAGAGTGAGAGTTACGATATCGCATCAGTATCGTTCCAAGCGCGCCAAACACGAAAATAATCCGGGAATGTTGGTCCAGAGGATGTATAAATGTAATATACGACGCAATTAATGTTGAACGAAAATTGTGTCCGCCTACATCGAGGATGGAATTCCTTGTACCAGCTATGCATCAGGGCTCTTCCGTTCTCGGTTTTCCCATCGATAATGACTATAGAGAGGGTGATGGGGTGGATTATACATGAGGCCTTCCCGGATACTCTATCCTTGCCCATTTGTCGCGTGATTTTTCGTTTTTCATCGCTACTGGGATCCTGAAGGGCTCGCGTTCTTCGAGGGCTGCCGTCTCGAGTGGAACGCTCCCTAAAGTCTTCAATCTTTCGGCAGACTCCCTCTTAGCGTCAGTGGGGCGAAAGTAGCTGAAAAGGATGCTCTCATGGGTGGAATCAATCCTAGATACTTTAAGGGTGGCGATGACCCGCTCGTTCCGCTTTTTTTTTTGTGGGGTTTGAAGAGTGTAGGGCTGAAAGTGGCGTGTGAAAAAAAGTCATAGGAAATATGGGAAAGTGTACCGGAAGTGATGCTGGTTGCGAAGAATCGCGAAGCCTCAATTTTCATGGGCGAGTCGTCCAATGAGATCGTGCGAGTTTTCTTTTTTAGCGTCGGTGGAGTTGATGAGCCTTCAGCTTGATGAGGAAGTTCTTCATCGTGCAATCCAAATTTCTTCCAGCGAGGTAATCCATCATTATCGGTGGTAGGAACCGGAAGTGATGTCAGGATGGGAATCCTTCGATTCTGAAAGCCTCGGTCTTCATCATTGAATCATACAACGAAATCATGCGATTTTTATTGTCACATGACATTGAAGTTGATACGCCTGATAAGAAAATTCTTTATCGAGGAATCGAATTCTTTTAGCAACGTCGTTCATCACCGGAATTAGGAACCAGAAGAAAATCTATCCAAGATCACATTTCCATGGAAGAATGAAAATTTCGTTAGGCCACATTGTTTTCGAACTTACGATGATTCCTCCTATTCTGAAGTAAAGGAAACGATTTTTTTTTTTTCAAGTAAAAGTGTATTCGCCCAGGAGAAAATGAGTAGAAGGACAAGTACGAAAGGAAATGGCTTTTGCTATGCGATAAAAATTTAAATTCACGAGAGAGGGAGGATACCTATAATGGAAGGGTCGATCTCGTGGCGATTTCGTTTCGCGGATGAAAGAAAACAAAAAAGAAGGAAGGAATGGGCATTGCAGTACGCGAAGACGTTCGTACTTTCGACGAGCAATAACGGGGTATGTGTACACGTGTACGTATAGACCAGAATCGACCCTTTTCCCATAGACTTCTCACTGTTTCGTTGATTCTTCAACTCGGAATGTGCACCCACCCACAACGACGGAAAAATAAGAGGTACGCAGGAGATCACGAAGACCGAGGGTCCAATAAAATTGAAATGGAGTGGAAATACAAAGGTAATGCGTGCATGACTCCGTCTCCCTTCCTCTTTCGCTCTCTCTCTCTCTTTCCTTTCCTAACAGAGCTACGTGGGGTCGTCGAAGAAAACTGTATATTTCTCTATGTGACTATCCTCGTAAAACGTTGATACAAGAACGTCTTTTTTCGGCTTGGAAAACGATATACCGAAAAAAACTTTCTGCCTTTTCCACCTCATCTGGGTTGTCCCTTTCGCGAGCGATTTCGCATTACCAAAGCAGCATCGTTTTCAAAAAGAAAAAATCCGAACAACAAACTCAGTTTTGGATTTGCTCCCATCGTGATATTACCAGATTTATTTTGATGCTGTTCGACATTCCATTACTCATCCATACCGTTGATCATGATGATCGATTCTCATGTGCAACTAATAATTTCCTGATACGGATGCCATCCGGAGAAATTAAAGTCACATTGAATTACGTTTCCTCCCTTGTGCTGTCTGTTTAAAAAAATCGTGTACGGCTCAATTCCTTACAGGAAACCATCAGGCGACAAATTCTAACGCAGTCAGGAAGACCTTTCTAATAAGATTTTTCGTATCGGAACCATCAGTCGTCATCCAACCGTGGTCATAACTGATCAGCGTCTGTCCAAAAACAGGCCAACGAAAGAGCGACGCAAAAGAAAATTTTAATCGACATTTTGACGATGTTATTTTCTCTGACGAAGCTTTTTTTCGAGTCCTTTTTCCATCAACCACACCAGGTCTAGCCACGCCAATATACCGATGTAGATCACCGTTAGATATCCGGCAAAGGTAATTCGAGATAATCTCATGAAATCAATGAAATATCTCGTCAATAATGAAACATCACGGTATATATCACCCTCTACGCCTGTACTCTTTTTCCACACCTTTCGCGAAATATCTGTTTAGTTTTTTCGTCCACGATCTTGTCATTTTCGGCTCTAAACGTCCTCGTCTCCAGATTAAATGTAAATTCCTTCTCAAACGCGTTTACCCATAAGGAACCGTGCTTTAATGGCACGAAGTGTGCATATTTCATCAACGCTGGTAACAAACTCGTACTGGGGTAATAACGCGTTTCGTGAATTTACGTCGAAGTTACACATGCTGAACAAACACCCCCTTTCCACACACACACACACACACACCGATAACATTTTCTCACCCACATATCCAAGTCTACGAGCATCAAGCGAGTAAATAGGCCGAAGTAATTTTGTAATACTGCGGACAGTGAATTCGTTAACGAGGCGTATACACGATGCACGTACACTGTATATCGTCTAGTAGGACGTAGAAAGTTGGAAAGGGGTTGCAAAGGGCTCGACGAGATTCGACCTGGTGGAGTCGAGGGTTTACACCGTCGATCAACGTGTCCTCTCGTTCACACGCACCCTCTCGTCTCATCATCACCAATTCCTCTTCCCTCTCCCTCTCTCTCTCTCTCTCTTTTGCTCTTGAGTGCATCCTCCGAGTCTCCGATTCCGAGTCAAACATTTACGAGATCGGGCGGCACCGCTCTGAATATGCGACAACCGCCGGTTCACGATGACTGAATAATGCATGGGACGTGGGCCGCGTATACATTGAAACCAATGGTGGATTAAAGCTACACGGGCGGCACGACCGCGCTACCGTTGATACGGGCAGCCTATGGACCAGGTTAGCTCTCGGGGCGTGGGTCTACATGGATATACCAAGGCTGCGGAGACGGAGCCTCGTTGTGCAACGATCATCCTCGCGGCTTGTCCGGAACCTCCAACTCCTCGTACTGGAACCTCCAGATTTAGAAAGTTTACCCGTGGAAAATCGTGGCCACCCCGTAAGCTGTAGTTAGGTTAGATTGTCGTTTGGAATATGTTGGAAATGAATGGGGTGGCTCTGAGAAGTGCAGGATAAAAAAAAAGAAAGAAAGTTGTAAGCCTTGATATCGTTGAAAGGTGAAGCTCAAAGCTATTTGGGTATTTCGGGGCTGGAATATACGTTTCGAATGAATGACAGGTAGGGTAGATGGATATCTTAGGAAGTGCAGGAAACTCAGTGAAAACTATGAAATATTAGCTTCTCTATATCGATGAAGCTGTCGTTCCAAAAATAACAATGGAACAATTCGACGACCCAGATTTCTCTGGAATTTCCAATTTCAAATAGATTTTCCAACATAGATTTGAAAAATAAGTCGTTTTTTTTCAAAGCTTTGGTCATAACGAAGAAAATTTAAAATCATTTAGAAAAGTAATTTTCCGTTATCCAATGTAATTATCGTTTTTGATCAATCCAAGTGCACTTTCATGAAAAAAAAAGTGTTGTTGGAAGTGTCTGACGATGTGTGAAGGGTACCCATAAAAATGTCGAGTTTTTTTTTCTCGTAACTTCTCATGTAATGTTAATTCAAGCCGTGTGGAATAAAAATAGGTTCGTAACATTTGGATTCGTCAATACCAGCGTTTTAACAGCCTTAAAAAAGGTTTAAACATCCGCTGATTTTTTTTGTAAACAACCTAGCTGACCTGCAGGTTGAAATGTCACCGGAAGTATCGTAATTCCGAAAAATCCGTATCCTCTAGCAGTGATCTTTGAATAGTTGTACTGCCTTTGTAGCGGTTCGCTCTGTAATCTCCGAGAGACGAAAGAAGAGGACAAAAAGTAGCGAATCGATCCCCGGGTCAGCCGAGACGAGATTTCCGTCCAGCGGCAGTCTACGAGCATCGATACACGAAGGGGATGAATTCGAAACGATGCGAATGCTCGCCGGGTATCGAAATACCGTATACGTAATAACGTAGGATGTACCTATATAGACAGACGGTATTGTCTCGGACGGCGTGCATTCCGTTATCACGGCGATCCTCGAACGGATCAGAGCCCGTAGGTCCAAGACTGCGCTGGACCGAGCCGCCCACACTCCCCTCTTGAATCTCTCTTACGTTATGCTAATGGCGCGTGAGATCAAGCTCGAGAGGAAAATGAGAGAGAGAGAGAGGGAGACAGGAAGAGATTCAATACATGTCTGATGCACAGGAGAAGTCGGGGCAAGACGGATCACGTGGGGTATGATGAAACAAGAGACTATTTGGTAAAGTTTAACCGCCCGTCGGTTGAAGTATGACGGAGTTGTGTGGAAGACATTCAGTAAAAAATTATCAACATCGAGGATCTAGAAAAATGGAACCTCGATTTTTCATTAAAATCTCAACCGGCGATGAGAAAATAGATTCCAAAAATTTTGAAGAGATATGTTGATTATTTACATATTTTTAGAGACAGGACGAAGAAAGCTGCGAATAGAGTTTTAGAGAAAAACATTCTTTATCGTGCGGTTGGGATTGAACAAATTTATGTGAGCAAAAAATTCGTACAATTTTACCATGTCCTCAATACCATTTTATTTCACGTGTACGGTACAATGGAAGAAATTGAAGTATAATTAAAAAAGGAATCTCTCAAAGTTATTCGTTACAACTGGAAAGATCGATATTCGTTTTTATTGAATTAATTTAAAGACTTATAAATGTGGATAAGTTCATATACCAGTTAAAGTAGACTGATTCATATTTATTGTTTTATTTAAACATATATTTAGCCATCCTGCCCCCCCCCTTGTTATGTACAGGTCAGCTATAACATTGCTAACTCACCTTAACCATACACGTACACACATAATCGCTGTGCACACGATATCAACTTTGGGCCGGATAAGATAGTATTCCCGTGCATGTCCGAGAATGGTTGGCCTCGTCTGCTGTAATTAACGCTTACGCTTATCTATCGTATTCACGATCGAATCCGAGACTACGGAACCAGAAGGAAGACGACGATACAGCGGGAGAGAGAGAGAGAGAGAGAGAGAGGGAGGAAGGGAGGGAGCGAGGGGGAGAGCTTACGCCTCCTGGATCTTACGGTCTGGGGCTCTACCTACCTCGCAGGAACTGGATCCTCGCATACATTAGCCTACATTACATCCGGCCTACGTGGGCACGTGTTATATATAGACTGCTTGTAGACTGACACATGATTATTTTGCGATACCCCAACGGTCGTGACGGCGAAGAATCCCAGTGCCACCGCACAAGCTCAAATTTCATACAATTTCCGGTAAACGGTAATTCGGATCATAGTTTTACAATTTCCGTTTTTTTTTTTTTTTCATTTTATTTTATCGGCCATTCTTAATTGCAAGTGTATTTCGTCATCAGCGGTAATCCGAGTTATACTATTACTGAATTGATATTTCAATATTTCCAAAATTCTTGAAAATTTGAGGGGCAAACCCAAACGAGGAGAAGGATTTTCTAATAGAAAGATAATACGTGAATTATTTTGGAATTTTTTATTAAGTATTTTGCTAGTTATAAATATATGAGATTAGCCCTTTTTCTTATGGGAAAACAGCTTCTGTGGACCAGTCAATATGCTGTAGCTTTATGTTGAAGACTTTACCTTGAAGCCGAAAAACTAAAAAACGTTAAATCTGTTGATCCTGCAATAATCACCCTCGACTTATAACACCTGTTTACGGAGGATCGTATAAGCTGGATTCCGATCCACCAACTATCCATTATTTGGTACTTTTCTCTTGATACCCAGGGCCATGTATCTTCCCAACCCTAGTTGGAGAGAACCGCACTTTTATTTTTCTTTCACTAATGACAATAGGTTGGAGGTGGGAGTCGATGGTTTACAAGGGGTCGTCATATCCTATTTTTCTCTATCCCCTGGCCCCCACCCTATCCCCCTCGCCCACTGTCTAAATATATATATATTTTCCGCTTTCACTCGCTATCTCTGGTGTACTTTTGGCACAAGGAACTAATGAAAACAGTGCACAAAATTATACGGGCACCCGGGTTCGCGGTCTCGTATATGCGTTCAGAACTTGTATAATAATATCGTAGAAAAATACTTTCCGACTCGGTGGGGCCGGGGGTAGTAAAAAGTAAAAAAGTGGCGAGGAACGGGGTTGGTGGACAGACGCAATAACGGTACAGGATGGGAACAATATTTACTGCTATCAGGAAAAAGGATGCAACCCATTGAGTTTAACACGTGAAATTATGTAGGTTGCGCTATTTCGGTGGTCCGTAGACGATATATGTATAACTTTTTTTTTCACACACGAACGAAATACGTATACGTAAGTGTGGCCATAGGTCCGGGTATATTTTCGTCTGTATGAGGGTATTAATATACATATGTGCTGCAGTAGAATGCACACGGAGCTAGAAAAATTACAATATGTATGAACACAATGATGCCACATTACAACTTTTCTGGGTGGGCCAACGAATGCATTATATTTATCACGTTTGCAAGAGCGCGGTCTCCCGTGCCAAAAGCCCGAGTTTCCCCGCACGAACAGAGCACCAACGAGCTGAGGTAGCTTCCCAAATGCATCGTTATGCGTGTCTTTCAATGTTGGTGCACATATCTATATGAATGTGTACGTACGGACGATTTACTTTCCAACCGGTTAGCAGGAAGGTTTCGACTATTCCAGTTTCCTTTGTTCTCCAGATAGCGATAGAGTTTTCGAACTCGAGCACGAGGGTTTCTGCCCATTGGGTTCGAAATCAGAACTTTCGGATACCCCTGTTCGTACACTTAAGTACATACAGATATATAAGATAGAGGAGAACGCACGATGGTTATAAGTGGAGGTGGGTAGGACTTCCAGAATTGAAAGTTAGCGTTGATGACGTGTCACGTGTCTGCTGAATCCGTCCCTTAAGGATATTTGCACTAACGTCTTTGGTAATACATTGGCAAGTTCCGAATGAGCCGTCATTACGGCAAGTTACGCTCCGTTGTTTCCTGGCGAAGAAATGACCCGAGGTAACGTATCGGTTTTTGGAGGAAGTGGTTTCGTGATTCCGTCGATTCCAAAGTGGTTGTATCTCTATGCGCATCAAGGACCGGAGAAACCCATCCAAAACAAGGCTGGTGTGCATCCGCGAATTTGTGAAATCGTAGGAAATCAACATTGGGACTTGTTACGGACTGCACCTGATGGGATGGAATAGAACTCTGCCCGAGACGAGATCACAATGGGTGGATCATCAGGACAAATTGATTTCGCTGCACAACAACACCAGTCCGGATATTTCTCAACCCGCTGATATAGTTTGAATCCGGAAACTAGGAAATCCTACATTAATCGTATGGGTGTGATGTACCCTTTTATTACCATTTGTCACGGTGTTGTTTTTGCAAAAAAAATCACGATTAAGCAACCATGTGTGAGCAGGTTCATCATCGTTTTCGATAGCAAAAAAAAACGCCGAGGGAATCAAAAAAAGTTTAACCTTTATTTATCCAAAAGCCAAATTAAATATACAAAATGACTGATAATGTGAAATTTGAAGTCACCTTACTTTTTGAACAATCCTCGGATGTTTGCTCGGAAAGGATCGTCATCCACAGCTATCGTGGCTGACCTTGAAGAGAGGAATCCGCAACATCAACAATGACAACACCACGATGATATCCGGGCTAGCGGATCCAAAGTGTTCCACAGTATTTGAAATTCGAGAAGCCAACATTCGCTCACAACCGAAAAACCTTTCGAAGTACTTCCGAATCTCATTTCCGGTATTCTCCGAGCAGATTGACTACGTCAATTTCAGAGGGGTCTCTAACGGTACGGTAGCTCGACCGTGAAGTCACATTATTCGCAGGGTCCATATCGAATTCCCATATCGCGTCAGTGATAGTTCCGGCGTAATTTCAAACTTCATCGAGTCACCAAACGAGACCCAAAATCGCGAGAATGTGTGTTCGTTACGGAAATGTGGCGAAGTTTCGTTACTAGGGTCTAGGTATGACCACGGTCGTTTTGGAATCGGAACGAACCAGGGAAGAGCATCGTGTATACTCGTGGACGAAAATTGACAGCAGGTCCGTGCACGATGCGAGCCACTCTCTACTTTTTTTTCACGTTTCCTTTATGGATACTATCGACAATTTCGGACCGAAGCACTTTCGTAACCGAGCCTGAGAAAGAAACTTTGCCAATTTGTAGCTCACGAGACTCGCATACACGGACACTATAATTGCGGTGGTACAGCCTCTATGATACAATTCCTAACGTGGAACTGTCTACGACTTCGCACAATAATATTTCGATACAGACAATTATATACTAGTTTTCTGTATCTTCTCGAACGTTTTTACAAAATGTACTTCAAAGAGTTAGGATACTGGAAAAGAATTTTAAAAAATCGTTCATCGCTTGAAGCAGCAAGAATTGAAGATGGAGGTCCACAATTCAAATCATGAAGTCCAGAGCGAAGGTACAATTACGATTACAATGGTAAAACTGCTGGTAAATCTTTAAACGGATTTTCCTCGGAAACATGTTTTTCAAAACGGTTTATATGATTTCTGAACAATTGATAAACGGATTGACTTGGAATTTGCTGCACGCATTCGCAAGGAAGCGGTTTGCAGTGGTCAGTTCGATTTTCTTTGATTTCGTTCATTTGGAAGAAAGCATTTTTGTTCATTGAGAAGAAGACATTTTTGCGAGGTGAAAATAAATAAATAAAATTAATTATTAGGAGGGTAACGATTGCAGCGAATAATGAAAAATGTGACATTTTCAGTTTTAAAAGGATGGAGAGGAGAAAAATATACGGGTTAAAAGTAAATAAAAAATGTTGTACATTCTGCTAATCAGCCAATGGCTATTATAATAATTAATAAAAATTGTAGAATATAGAAATTCCAGGATGTAAGTAGAAACGTAGTGGACGAGTTTATACTTTTCAAAAATTGCCGCAGCCCTGTATATTTTTCATACATTACCGAAACCGTCGTTTCAAGTCACAATCACTGGTGATTTGCGATAACATGAGATTCCATATTCCAAAACAGTGCAGTGAAAAATGATGTTTGAAAAATGTAAAGCTCATTCAGACCCTCCGATTCCAGCTTGAAAAACGATCGTACCCAAAAACGAAAGATCTCAGAAATTCTCATCTTTCGAGGGTCCTCCTCGATCCCTATCATCTCTTCCATTGGCTCCAGATCGCGTTGAAAAATAATGACACGATGTTCAAAATTGATAGCAGTGCAGCGAGCGATTTTATCACCTACCCAAATAAATTTATCATCACCGCGACATTAATAGAGCATCTAGAGTTGGTGGACCCACCAACATTTTATTTCCTCCCATTTCAGTTATCTCTTCTCTATCTCTCTCTCTCTCATTCTCTCCCTTGACGTCGAAGGGTCCCTCAGCGATGATGGAGGCCCCGAATGATAGGCCAAGCGATAAGGTCACTTAGGCAAAGTTATGGCACATTCGACTGTAGCCGATATCGACCTATCTGCCGTGTCTTTGGTCGAACACTCACCACTACCCCTGCGCCAACGTACGCACACATGGATTCGCATGCGTTATAATTTCGATGCTGGATTCGCATCGTGGTCAAGCTCTGCTCCGGCAATAGTATCAATCCCTTCCATTCTCTGACTTTCCCGAATCTTCCTGGTCTTCATTCTCGTATGGGTGTAGTTGGAGCCGAAACTGTCCTCGAAATGCCATTGAAATTATTTTTTTCCACCTATGTGAGTGAGCTTGAGGTAAAAAGTTAAGCTAATCTTTAATTTATACAATTAAAGATTTTATAAATAGATTATATGAATCAATTCATATAAATCAGTTTACGGATCAACTGTATTTAATTACTGTAAAATAAGTTTGAATTCGTCACACAAGAATTCTAAAACTCAGTGTAAACGTGTGATAATAATTTCCCTAATTGCTATTTCTCCAAATTAAGTAAGGTAAACCAAACAGAATTGATGATATTTTTTAATATTTAAAAAGTTATCAAATAAATTTGAATATTCAATTTATTAAATATTAAAAAAGCGCCTCAAGCTTTTATTTATATTCACATATATACGACTTCGTAAAAAAACTGAATCACTTCCTCGAAATCCAATTGAACCTCAACAGAGAAGTTATGAGTATAAATTCTCTCGTCAATTTAGCCTTTTGTTTCGCCTTATTCCACATCTTCGTTTTGGCCGGAGTATGCATCGTTGCACACGTGGCCGATATTCTCTATCTGTTGGATCGATGGCCCCATTTGACGTTGATGCCATGAGAGATTGCTGCGGTCAACGCGAGAGCTACCGAGTAATGGTGGAGTTGCATAGACGCGAGCCGTGTATGACACAGGGAGTAGAGATCCGTCTGTATATAATACAATTACAGATATAGCGGAACGCCCTCTGGGAGGACGCTTAGACCGAGTTTGTGGCTTTCTCTTCGTGCCTTCGAACGTGGTGCTGTTCCACCTTCTCTCTATCTCTCTCTCATCATTTCTCCTTCCTCTCTATCCCCATTCATCTCGCTCTTGACCTGTTCCATCTTTCCGAGGGTGGTGGCTCTTCACCCCTGGTGCAGTCTCCATCTCGTTCTTCAACCTTCCATCTCCGTTACGCTCTCGTCAAAGAGCGAGTCCTCTGCTACGTGTAACATTGGGATTCCCTTGGCCTCGCTGACTGAGAGCAACAAATATATATATAGAAATGTAAATATATATACATATACATATATCGTTCATAACACAAGGGAGACGAAGGTCGGAGGAAAGGGCGAGAAAGGGAGGAAAGGGAGATACGGAGAGGGAGCAAAGCATCCAACATTGCCACAAAGTCCTAGACGGCTGCGAGACCAGAGGAGCAAGATGGTAAAACGTGACACGACGTAACGCAGCTTGGGATGCTGCGGCGTGCACCATCCCAGGCCACACGAGGGAGAGACGTTAGTGTGGTACGAGCGTGACAGGATGACAGCTCGGGTGATTCATCACCGTTGGTCAGCCGGGCAGCATCTCTGATCTCTGCTCTCTCTCTCTCTCTTTCTGTTTCTCTTCCTACCTCTCGTACTCTCTCTCTCTCTTGTAACTGACTGACCAACAAACCGGAGTCACAGATCATTGCCTCTCTTATGCGCACGTAGGCAGTCCACTTCTGTCACATTGAATATACGCGGGGACACACATGTACGGATGTACTCTTTGCACGTGCACGCTCCTCGGTTCTGTCGTGATCGCGATGTGTGAGGAAGTCAGATCAAACGTGAGAATCAGAACCGACGGGGACAAAAATCTCGAAGAAACGAAGGGGAAAGAGTTGAAACGTCAGATAAATGAATCGAAGGAAGATGGAAAAGATGGTAAGGAAGCGAAAAGGAAAAAAAACCTTTGCGTTGGTGTGTTCAAAGAACATGGACTGATGGGGGCCGGATGTAAATCAACAACTGCTGATGCAGGAGTGAGAAAGGATGAAAACATGAAGATTTTTCGGTCTCCGCTCGTTTTCTACAAATTGTGTAGTCCCCATATTTAATGGGAATATTAAATAAACTTTAATAGATATTTTCATGTTTTTTTGAAAAGTCTAAAATTTCGTGTATGTGATAATTGAGTCAAGAAAAAATTCGATTGAAGTAAGTTCAGTTAATTGATTGATAATTGAAGTAAGATATTAAGGTAACAAAAAATTCGATCACGTATTGACATGACAGGACTACAATTTTCTTCAGGTTATTCATTTATATTCGCATCAATAGTTTTGTTAGATAAAAATAAAAATCTTCACTGTCAAGAAGCCTGTTGTTCCATTTTCTATTACGACATATTGGTTTTTTTATTATTTAAAAATGAACACTTTTCGATCGTAGGGAAATGTGACTTCGTACCGAATAACACGGTTGGTATTTTTGAAACGTATTTTACATTTCCTCGATGGAATATTTCGCAGTCATTGTTACCAGTGTAAATGTAGTTCGACCCGGAACATTAGCATTTCCGCGTTGAATATGCGATAGAATCTGATGAATCATATTTTTTATGTCAAGCTTTTTACCATAATTGATAATTACGTTTGGCTTAGTGAACAATAACATTATAATCATACGTTCAAATATACTCATCGCTCATAATTTCAACCATACAATAATCCCAAAGTAAATAAACTTTCTCCCACACTCGGACGATAGAAAAAAGCGAAATTGAAAATTACCCTCAATCACCATATAACTCAATTCTCATCGAGATCTCTATTATCATCGGCGATTTCGTTTTTTCTTTTTTCATTTTAACGTCACCAGGAAATGCATTATACGAAAATGCCCGACACAATGCAGCACGCAACTATTGGTCGACGTATCGTTCGTTGGATACTTTTATCGAACGCTCATTGAATTTTTCCGGTGCGTTTCGGTACTCGTTTTGTTCGGAGCTTATACACAAATGGAAATGCGTATTCATTCGGGTTTCCGTCCAAAAATAATGACTCCTGTGCATTCGGGTGCATACTGCAGTGCGCACTGTTACACGTATACCGCATACAGGTCGATAGCTAGAGTGTACACCTCACGTGTGGAAGAGTGGGCGTTCGTATGGATATGTGTACGTGATATATGGGAAAAGTGAACGAGATGCAAGGCCCCGGATGATCACCGGTCGTGCCGATTGTCCGGTAACTGGTGAGACCGAGAGAGAGAGAGAACAACAAAAAGAGAGAGAGAATGGACCAGCTGCGTTAGGTTCCACGAGACCAATTATACTTTCGGCTTTTGTCGTATATACATACGCGCATTTCCGGTATAACTGGGTGAAAGCTCCTATTTTTGACCCACCGAGTATACGCAGTTAGCGATAGACCGTATAATCATGGCGGAGCTTTTTTCAGCTCGATCCCAGTGTGCTCTCGTGTAAAATAATTTTTTTTCCTTCATCTGCCAGATTTGATGACCCGGTAGAGGTGGGCCGCTCTGAAAAACAACCGAAGGGATTAAACCCTCTGTTGTTCGTTCTAGATGATCGAGACTCTAATGCGGTCTGAAAAAAAATCGCCTTTTTCGATTTACTCCCTTTTTTTTTATTTTTATTACTATTTTATTTTTTTATTGTTTTTTTTTGCAACCAGAATACGTTGGTCCGGCGGTTTGCGTTGATCACTTCGTTGCTCTTGTTACTAGACGTTTCACCTGGCTAACGGACTCATTTCCAGCCATGCGAAATTTTGCTGATAACAAAACTTTTCTCATTCCTGGCGGAGCTTTTCTCGGGAGCTTAATGTGAAAAGATGTCCTCCGCTTGGTTTCAGAAAAGAACGTAAACGACAAATTGGGAAGTGTGGAATGGGAAAAATAAATTAGGGAGTACGAAAAATAAATTATTTGAGGGTTAAGGGGAGGGGGATTAGAATCGAAAAGATTCGAAGGATGTTGCGAAATTTGGCAGGTTCTGCGATACCGGATCGTGCTATTTTGCAGGAGTGCTATGGGAAAGGACAGACGAAGAGACGCGAGAACTCGTGCAAGGAAATGTGTCTGAAGATACAAAACGATGTTAATTTTCAACTAAACGTAAACATAATTTTTGACTGACCAATATAATTTTTTATAAAGCTTATTATCGTTTCAATTAATTTGAGCTGCTCATACTCACAAGGAATAGGTCCGTAATCATGATAAAAGTACTAGTTATTAATTCAGCAACGCAATTTCTCGTTTTGGCCCCCAGTCCCAATTTTATGGGGTTATGGGTAATGTATCATAGATTTGAATTGATACTAAGCTTTTTTTCCTTACGGTGATAACGATAAATGTCAACCTGCATTAATTCCTTCTTATTTATTTCATAATTAAAAGATCATTAGAAAATCCAAAAAATGAATCAAAAAAGGAGAGCCGAATAAAAGTAGGATGAATAAGGCTGTGAAGATCGTGTCAGAAAAAGAAGGACTCGTCTTGAGGTAGGTACTTGAAACATTTTTATATAAAAGAAGTGCGAATAATTTTTGTACCATCGAATACATTGTTTCACCTTTCGCCTCATATCGAATTAAATAAAGAAAACGTAGGTTTTATTAAGAATTATATATTTTATAATCACCATTCGAAAAACCGATTTTTAAATTTTATATATGATAAATTTGAATTAGTTTTAATAAAAGGTTAAAATTCAACTGAAAATAAATCACTGATTCAAATACAGTGATTTACAGTTCCTGTCCAAAAGTGCGAATGTACGAAGCGAGTTTAACACGCTATGTACACGCGATTAAGCATGATATCCACCCAAAGTAGATAAACTCCGGAGGTTATATAACCTCCTATCCCTCCATCCATCCCCCTACGCAGTAGATCCGTATATCGCGTTGAAACAATCTTTGGGTGACCCTATCGCGGTGTAGGGATACCACTTTAACATTTAAGCTTGGAGTACTTCGTCCTTGCTTCAACGTAATACTCTTCCCTGCTCTCTCTCTCTTTTTCTCTCTCCCTCGTTGTCCCATGCCACTTCCTTTCTCTCCTAAAGAGGGCTGAAGCTCCGGAGCACGAAATAAACGAACATTCTCCCTTTCTCTGTGTCTTTCACTAACCCAAGGCTTTAACTGTCACCCTGTGTTGGTAACTTAAGCCCTTTAATGTCCCTCCTCCCTCTCCCAAACAGGTATTACGATTTTCTATTCTTATCTGGTTAAACATGTATTCGTGCAATTCAACCGTTAATTCCTGATCTAATAACGAAAAAAATCGCCCCCACGAATGGACTCGTTGAAAAAAACCAAAACCACCTTCCATCCGTGAGACAATAAAAATTCATACCCGTGAGTACTGATTTTTTGTCTTTTTTTTTTTGGTTTATCGAATTCAACTGCCTATGCATATTTATGGGACGAACGGGTTAATCGGATTACCGGAAATATTAAGTACCCTATCTGTATATCTTTGTCCCGTTCTGAGGCGGTTTAATTCAGTCGATATTCCCAAAATATGGCCGACTGATAAAACTCATATCGCTGACGAGCTTCGTGAGTTGGGGTCAATTATATGGAAACATTCACGAATAAATAAATTAACAGATATATGCACATCCTTGGTGGAAAATATTTTTCTTTCTCATTTTTCTATTCGAATGAAAAATCGAATATCTAGGCAAAAACATAGTAAACCAATTTAGCAAACGGTCATTTAAAACGGAAATAGCTAGCTTTACTTGCATCGTTAATTTTAATTTTTGCGATCTTTTAATAGCTGGTACGTCATTTTAAAAATGACTGTTTTTCACATTTATCACATTTTGCAAAATCGTATTCTGGAGTTTGGAAAATAGTAATTCCATCATTTTGTTGAAAGATCGTTAATAAGGGTCCGTTAGGTTGAGTTTCGTTATTTATCCCAGTTTTTGTATTTTCTTTTCGCGGAGTTTTTCGAGAAACGAAATGAGGTTTAGAATGCTTTCGTTTGAAGATAAAAAATTCATATTTTCTTATATTGGAGTTGGCGACTTCTTCGTTCACGCCCTAATAAAAAAGTTTCGAATCCGACCAAACCTAAACGGCCATATGCATTCAGCCCAGTTGTTACGTCATCAAGGCACGTACCACGAACATAATGATTCAACATTGAACCTCCCCCTATCGAGTACCTATCGAGATCTCTGGCCCGAACTTCGTCATCCGTCTGATCCCCCCGATGATTATATTCGCCCGAACGGAATATCGGGTTTCCTTGCACCTCTCGAAGCTGGGCGGATTGCCTAAGTGAAAGAGAAAATTAAACATGAAAAAAAGGCGACATACGCACACGGGGGTATACGAAGTTGCACACAATGCACAATTGGGTTGGCAAAGAGGACGAAGGAGTGGAGGGCACGGGCATACGAAATGAGGGGGATCCGCGTGCCTCTTGGCGTCGCAGCCAACTCGTCAATGGCGAAGGCGTTTACCTATGGAAGAAGAGAGCAAAAGTCGTGGAACGAGTGGAAGGAAAAAGAGAGAAGGCCGAAGAGCAAAGGTTTTGAAAGATAGTGCGGATGTTTTCTCACATAGCATAACCGTACAAGGCCCTCTCCTCCTCACCCCCAATCGTTTCGTTTCACCATCTCACTCTCGCTTGAAGTCGAGATCCGGCCAGGAGGCCGAAGGGCCCTGGAAATTCCTGGTGTAGGCACAGGATGCAATATCGGAGCAATATTGCTTGAATATATAAGCAGTCCGATGGAACGACGCCTCCAAAACCGCGTTAGAGATACCGCAAACTGTTTCTATAACTCACGACACAGAGAGAGGTAGAAAGAGAGAGAGAGAAAGAGAAAGCAAGGGGGGAGGGAGAGAGGGACAGAGAGAAAGACCAAGGGAGAGATAGCAATGCAACCAGGGCACACACCCGAAGCGGCACTTCGCGTTATTCTTCCTGAGGCTTTTCAGGAGGAGGAGGAGGAGGTATAGTGTGTTTGGAACGCAGTCACTATAGGGAATACGAGTTTCGGAGCGTTCTTCCATTCAATACTAAAAGCTCGAAGCACATACAACGAGTCGTCCATTCCTCCCTCTCTCTTCCTCTCTTCTCCTCCCCGCTCTCTCTCTCTCTCTCTCTTGCTCTCCCTCTCTTCGAAGCTCTCTTTTCTATACAAGATTGCGTGCTCTCGCGTTTCTCTGCTCTCTGCCCTCTTTCTTTCCCAATCGTTTTTCTCCTGATGCTCCTATCGGGAGCTATATAGACGTATCTTTCATTCTCTCTCTCCGTCTCTATCCGTACTTCCCCTCGTTTCGCGCGATCTCGCTCTATCGTTCCGCAATGTGGAATAGTGCGGTTATACAAGGGCGCGCAAGCACATCGAGTCGAGAAAAGCCACGGATGCTTCGCTTGCCATTCTCATCGATTGCATAATATCGTCGTCTACTCCCCCCGCCCCCCTTTCGTCTTCCGAGGCAGCATCCTACTTCCAGTAAATAGGATGTCGAGCCAACGCCCACAGCGCCAAGTGCCAAATACGAATTTATCTGCCCTCTTGCTCCCACCACGTGTATTTACTCTGCATATACGGATGTGTTAATATATGTTCCAGGGTAAATCGCGTACGCTGAGGTACAAGCCAAGATTGTGGAAGAACTTTCCAGTCTCATATGGCAAGTCGCGGTTGCGGCCTCAAAGTGGGATTGAACAATTGCTGGGGGTTGGGGAGGTTCGTTTCATTCGGAGTGATCATGCCAGCGATGGTGGACGGTTTGAATAGATTTTGGCTAGAAGCGAGGTGACGGTGAAGAAAGAGGAATCGAAGTTGCTGCTGGAGGAAATTGATGTTTTCTAAGTTGGTATTGGCTGGTGAAGGAAATCACACGAAGCGGGGCAGATTAGCTTTTGTGTTTTGCCTTATTTGGGTTTCATGAACAGGATTACCCTCGTATAGTTGTCATTGAAAGTTGTAATGATGAAGTCCCGAATGGTCCTCATATCCCTATGAAAACCATTTGGGACTTCACCATTGGAATATTCAATGACGACCACAATGATGACGGAATGGTAATTATCGATTACGGCCACGATGACGATTCAATGACGACTACTACAGATAAAGCAACCCATATCCATCAAATAGATGGGGTTGGCATTGTTTGTTTCATATATACGCAACGTTTGTTCAGATATACGCTAGGTCTGTATTACCCATTTGGAAATTTCGTAAAATTCACATCCTGAACGAGCAACCCCCAATGGGAAATTGGTGGAGGTTCAAGCAAATAAAATGGCGTTCGAGAGACATACAGGAAAGCAGCAAGAAATTCGATGATTACTGTTTTTTTCCACTTCTTTCTTTCGGAAATCGAATGCTGACGAGACGAGAGTTTTCTGGCCCAGTCTACTCGACCCAACGAACATTGGTTGGATCAGCAGGGGGATAAAAAAAAGCGTATACGCTGCATGTATCCGTACGTATGTAGGATGAGTCGAAAGTTCGAGACGTTTTATATGCGGGTCGAACGTATGAGAGAACTCTGAGATCCTTCATTCCTCCCTGTGTCCCTTTCGCTCCCTTTCCGTATCGAAGCTACCGAGTCACGTAGGGGGGAAAAAAAGAGCGTCGATCAGATGGAGGATGACGAATTAGGGCTTCGTTACGCCTCAAATCGAGGATTCGTTACCCTTCGCAAAGACCACATCGTTTCTGTCGACATTGAAAAAAAAATCCAAGAAGGGCGAAAAATTGATTTAATATCCGATTGATACATTCCACTTTTCTTACTTCCGTTGTCGTCGAACGATAAAAAAAATGCAATGGAAAACGAATTCATAGGAGGATGAAAGTACCCGATAGAAAAGGGAGCCAAAGGAAAACGCACATTGGCTAATATACCAGAAGCTATTTCTCAGCAACGAGTCTAACGAATGTAGACGTATCAGGTCGGATATAGATGCTTGAGTGTGCATCGTGAGCAGGGAAGAAAAGTGATCCAAGGAGCTCCAACGTCTCTGGGAAACTTTCATCTCGACGTGACCACGAAAGTTCCAGACTCCATCCAGGGAGATTCCTCGGCCAAAAGTTTCCTCGCGGAAAAAAAGAGCACTCTTGATGCGCTTCCATCGGGAACTCTCCATCCGGCGTGGTGGTTCGATTAGAAAGAACGGGAGCTTGATTGGATTGCACATTCATACGCTGGGAGGTTCTTTTTTATGATGATTGGACGATCAACCCACTTTTCAGGAGGATGAGAATTCTATCCTGATGAATCGTGTTCCGGTGGTGAAAAATTCAATGATGTATACGGAAAACAATAATAATGGAGAAAGATATTCATCAAGGCTTCCTCCCGAGTATGAAACTCCCGGGAGATATACCCAATGAAGTTGATTAGTGAAGCCAGTTTGATTTTATGATTTTTCTCGCTTTAACAAAGATCCACTTTCATTGCACATCCATTTAATTTCTGAATGAATATCAACGAGAGAAACATTTAATCGTGTCTCTCTTCAATTATGCTTCTTCCAATTATATCTTCGCATGTTCTGTCTTCAATACATTAACGTTGTCAAATTCCAATTTTAAGAGGACGTCAAATATCAATTCATCGATTGAATGTATCTTTGAATTACCATTTCAATTTGTTGATACAGTTGAATCCACTTGAATGGAATTTATATTCGTATTGAATTCAATTGAACTGCAAAAGAAATTTCAATGAAATTCAGTTGAATAAAATTCAAATTTGGAATAAGCCGAAATTAATGAAGTTGATATTTCAATTGAAATGAATTGAATCAAATCGAGATGTGAAATAGATTCAATTGAATCAGATCGATATTTCAATTAAATACCATTGAATCTAATTAAACTTTTCATTAAAATTCATTGAATCAAATTTAATTTAAACTTGTTGATACAATTTAATGAAATTTGAACTTGAAAGCAGGATGCAAATTTAAACTTCAAATTCTGTCTTCAAATGTTCTTGATCAAATTCTTTCTTCAAATGAAATCCCTCAGTCTAGCACTCGGGAGCAGTGACAGGAGACTCGATGGAAATTCTTGAACATCAACACTTCGAACAACGCTCTTCTTGATTAACAAACGATCTGATCTTCGAACTTGCGTAAATATTCAGCGTTCAATATCCACCCGAGCTCGGTAACGACGTTTGGGACGATTGTGCTTCTAATAGCTGAGTAAACACTCCGTAATACTAATTCCGAACTTAAGATCCGTCGGCGTACATGGTTCTAGACATATAGTTTCGGTGAACGTTGTCGGTGATGTTCCATTTTGGGAATTGATTGGTTAGATCGATTCAACCCTGGAACTGTGTTTCATTGACCTCGAATTAATACCAACCCTATCACGTATTGATCATCGGTGTTCATTAGTTTTTTTTTCATTCATACATTTATTCAAATGTATGAATTAATTTTTAAAAATAAATAATTAGTTAAATTATTAGTACTAGGATTAATACATTATCTTATATCTCAATCATACCTTTGTTATATGATTATTTAAATGACAGATTACAAATTACATATTTGTATAAAATATAAATGATAAATTAAATTCCAATATAAATAATAAATGATAAATTTTATGATTACTTCACAACAAATGGCATCTTAAAATCCATTTGATTACTGATAGACCAGTGATTTATCACAGTAGAGGTACAATTTTTACCTCGCGATAAAAATTTCGTACTTTATATATTTTCGCGATATTCCATCGTTTGCACTATGGAATTCAAACGCCCCTACTCCAACCCCCATAGAAACGACTTCCATTAATTGGATTTGCCATTGGCATTTTTTGACGTCAGATATATCGAAGGACATTATTTCATGACGAGCGAGGGTCCAGACGTGCCTTCACCGTGTTTACTTTAAACGAGGATTAAAATTCGTTTAAGCACAGCTGTTGCAATCACTCATCTCCCCCCCCCCCTCTCTCTCTCTCTCTCTCTCTCTATCGATCTTTCTCTCTCCTCATATGGTTCTTCTTCTGTTCCACCAAGTTTCCAGGATATCGACGTCCCGCCATAACGTAGCACGCAACGTGTGGAGCTTAAATCACACGTCAAACCGAGGTTCACATGCAGGCTCGAGCCTTAAGAGCCACGTCGCCGCTGCCGCCGCTGTGAAATCTCGTCCATCGAGGTCCTCGTCAACGAAACACCCCAACCCGCCTCCTACCGTTCGACGATCCCACACGCCACGTCAATCACAGCCGACGATTTTTTTCCTCTACAACGAATCAAATGGTGAAGGCTCCAGCTATGCGAAGTATTGACTTATCGACAATTAAACGATTCTCCGAGTATTTCTTTTTTTTTTACACTCGCCCGTTCACGTAACGTGGCATTTGAAATTTCCGACGAATGTGATGAATTCTTTTTTTTTTCAATAGAATTCAGTGACATTTTTTACGAATGGTACACTTTTGAGAAAGTGCCGGACCGTTTTAATTAGACCTACGATTTGTGGAATTTTAAATCAATGTTTCATATTGTTATTAAACATTTAGAAAACAATATCTTGTAAATATTTTTTTAATATTAGATGTTAACCCAAACAAACCCAATAGATGGTTTGGCAAAAACATGAATTTCTTTTTACTACACCTAATATATTACACTGATAGTATTGGCTGTTTTAAGGTTATCTTAGGACGATACAAAAACTGCCATTTCAAAGTTTGACGTCTCATAAAAATTAAATACTCTTTAAATTCAGTTTTTCCATTTTTTTAAATAGTATTTCTCTCGATTTGGAATTATTCAATGTGGTTTTTGAGTTACGAATGAAATCGTGTTCTACTATCAATAAAACGCCTTCTTGACAACTAAACCGTTGGGATCAATGATCATTATCATCATCGACTCATTCGCGCTCCGTTTCATTCACAGTTTCGTGAACATTGATGAAAATGGATACAGCTATTAGCAAGCCAATTAGTTTTTATCTTGCATCCGCGACGAAACTTTACGTAATTCTTGGGCAGATGAGTCAGCCTATGATCGAAAAAGCTGCTGGTTGGTAGTATCAGATAATAATGATAAAAGTATTGCGTTCCAGCGAAGAGCTTCCAAGAAACTTTGAAATTAATGAGTGGCCGCGATATCAAAACATGTATATATGTACATATATATATATATATATATATATATGCAAGCGCATAAAGGGGGATCGAGTTTTCTCAAGTTCCGCGGGGATGTATAATCGCGCGGAAGTGGATGGATAGCCAACGCTGCCAGTAGACTTCCGAGATGGAAATTCAATGCCAAAGACTTTTCACTACGCTCCATTTTATTAATTATTTTCCCTTTAATACATAATTAGGAAGGTTCCTGTAGAAATCCGGTCAAACATCAACGAATCATATTTCGAAAGGATTTGCTTCTTGTGAGGGAACATATTTGACGTTTATCTATTTCTTCGTAACAAATGGTGCAAGACGATATTTTCGTCGAAACTATAGCAACATTCACAATATTTTAAATAAATAGATTTTAATACTAGATTTGTTTATTTTTCATTACCGTGTATCCTCAATAAACTTTAGTATCTTGTTTAAATAATAAAAAACTCGATGGTCAGTATTGCTCGATGACCTCGTCGTTTTAAACCGTTTTGGAAATGATTCTACGCTGGACCAGGTTGCAAAATGAATCTTAATTATTGTTTCATCCCTTAAACCGGTTTATCGAACTCGAAGCACAAATCTGATAGCCAAGGTTGAGTTTTATGCATTGGTGGAAGTGAAACCGATCGGGCAGAATGCGAGCATCGACCGGTGTGAATGATTCCAGCTCGAAGGTAAATAACACCTTCGATGAGGGTTGGTAAACATGCGTCGTGGATGAGGAAGCGTAAAGCACTCCGTGCTGGCGCGTTTCCCGCCATATATTGTAGGGGAGCTTTCGCCCATTATCTTCCTCATTAAAAGCAATTAGGGAGCTTCCCTGCTCGTCGAGCTTGCAGTGAGAATCCGATAGTCCCTCCTCGCTGTTCAGGTCATCCTGGGAGGCTGGCCATACTGAACACACCAAACCTGATGCCGGCTGCTGGGCTTCGCGCTCTCCTCTGGTACGGCGACGTTCGGAGAACCCGTTGTATATAAGCCGAAGCCTGTGGTAATTAGCCACATTGTACGGGATCAATCATAGCGCATGGCTAATGCCTGCACACGGAATACGGCAGATCATCAATATCTAGCCTGCCTCTAACTCCCAACCAAGCCTGGTTGTCCGATTGCCCCCACTCGCCATTCCTCCCTTTCACCCTTCCCATCCCGGTTACCCTCTTGTCTTGTACGCGCAGTTTGCACACAACACGCACCACCAATCTCACATCTCACTGCCAGCATTTGCTAACAGCTGCAATTCAATTGAAATATCGTTTGACGATCTTACCTTGGTGTGGGTACGTCCTAGGTATGCGCGGATCATTTCGTGGTTCATCCAATGCACCACAATCACAATGGTCATGAATCTCATGGTGTAGAATCAAACGGGAGATTCTTGGTGTTGGGAAGTCGTGGAAATACGGATAATGGTACTGTTTCTTTTTCCATGTGGTCTCGTTTTTACGTACCTTTTGTATAATCGAAATATTGGTATAGTACTTTTTTTATCTACCTTTTCTATGATCGAAATATTCACTTATTGGTTTTTAGTATTTAGGGTTATCCTTTCCAGGATTACGTTTTTAGTATTCAGGTTTATTATTCTGGGATTGTCTAGTCTAAAAGATTACTTTTTTAGGATTCATTTTCTAGGCTTACTCTAGATTTTTATCTTTACATAAAAATCACCAAAGTTTTTCCTCTTGGTACTTTCGAGTCACCAAAACACTCGATTTATCTGTTGAAGAAAAATACAGCTAATTGATTACCATAGCTGCTAGCTTCAGGACTTTTAAAACCTCATAGAAATTGGACCACTTTTTCATTAGTCGTATCAGAAAGTGGACAAAATTCATTTGTTGAAATCATATTCATGTACGTCACCTCTGTATTCAGGCTTTTCCAATTTGAACCAATATTCGTTTATTGGGCGTTCGATATCAAATATCTCGCGAACGTGATCTCGAACATGAATTGTCCGCTTTGGAACGCTCGGTATTTTCATCAGTTTTGGCGCTCGTGTTTCGTTTCAATGACACTTTGACTAGTCGGCTAAATAATAGGGTTGGCAGCCCTTTCTTTAACCCATTAAAGCATACCCACTATTTTTGCCGATATTGGCCGCGTAGGTGAGCGTATGTGTGCAAATGTGCAATTACCTTTAGTAGCTGCACGTTTATCGCAATTTTCAGGAAAGACGACCCTGCAATGTTGAGGTAATTAGTTGAGGTAATTTCAGATTTCGAGTTCCAAATTGCCTTTACGATTTATTCCCCAAATTGCAAAAAAGATTAACGCGTGACATTTGGTTCATGCCCAGAATTCTAACGACGATTGGTATATAGGATGACTAATAATATAGGGTGTATTTCAAGAAATTATTTTTTCAATATTTGTTGTTTTGTAGGGTGTTTAGTCTTAGAAATTTGTAAAGCTTCATTCTCGAGTGCTTGGAATGAATTTTTTTTTATTTTTCGGACTTTCTGATTTAAAACAAAAATACAGCATGTTTTTTTCGAATGGAGGTTGAAAAACTATTGAGAATCATATTTTTTCAAATGCAAAAACATCGCGTAAGACGCTTTAAAAAAGCATGGTCATATTGTAAAACTCACATATATATGTTCCAAGTCCAAGATACCCCTTTATGGATTTTTATCTATTATCCCTTCCAATTCAACTCTTTCCAATTACTCCCCATCCAGACTTTAATAATTTAACTTAAAATTCCATTTACGGGTAGGTCTTCAGTTGTACAATACGCAAATCCGAATTACGAAAGAATCGAGCAGTTCACAAATGCACACTCGTTCACTCGTCAAGCAGGCATCGATCGGATCGATAACGTTTTCCGATCAAAATTTCCATTTTTTCGAGTCATCGTTTTTTTTTTTTTTTAATACCATCCCGTTACGAGTGAAGAGGCTCCGAAGGGTCTGAATGGTGGAAAGAGAAGAGAGGGGAGGTTCGATCGATTCATGAATACTAACGGGTACTCGTGAACATCAGGGACACGCCTCCAATCGAATATTTTTAATTCGAATCTCTCCAGTGCGTTGAATCACCGATCTCACCCGCGATAGACCACATTTATCAACGTGTCTGCACGGTCTTCCTCACTGACTCGACAATTATTATTTTACAGAGAGCGAGAGAGAGAAATATGCTACTCAACGAATCATGGTGTAATACCGTCAAAGGGGTGGAATCGTGGAAGAGAAAGATGGACAAAAAAACATCAAGAGAGTGGGAGAGGGAAACATTGATGGAAAGACGATTACAAGAAATAAATTACTCGCAGCCATACAGCACTTTCATATACTGAGGTTCAATATCAAATCTTGGTAGTCTCCAAAGGAGGAATCTAAAGACCTAATGAATCAATCTCCACGTATAAGGGACGACAATAACCCAGTGAAAGTTCTCACTGGTTATTCCGCAAAATTCGAAAAATTGTTTATCCTGAACACCTTCATCATTGAGGGAAAAAACGTTTCGTATTAATTGTAATACAATTAGACTTTGTGCCACTTTGTACCCTCGTCTAAAAGTTAGCAACGAAGCATCACATCTCCCAATAGCGCCAAAAAGTGATCAGTCTTATTTTGAAATCTTTTCTTTCCTAAATGTTGATAAAGTTGAAAGTTTGTTCCATCGAACACTCCGGAAAGTTCCTAGATTCCCCTGAAGTTTTTCGACTTCCGATGGATCGGAAAAAAATGACGTCGATTTAGATGTGTTACGGACGATATGATAATACTGCGAGGGAGCAAACCCTCCCTAAGATGTGTACATCAGGGTGGAAACATCCCCCTCGACTATACGAAGAAATATACGCCCTCTTATCCATATACATACCGAAAAAGCTCTCCGAATACTCGATTACCTTGAGATCACTTCCGCAAACGAAACGAACTCCGCCTCTTGAGGTTAAGAGAAAAAACGAAATGGTTTCGCGGACGCACTGCACCCCTGGGGGCTCGCAGACTGGAACGTACATCACTCATTCCCTCATCCGACACCAGGTGGGCGTCCGATGGGCAAAACTTCCTCATTGAATCATGACGACCGAGAGCAGGATACGGAACACGAGAAAAAATGGAGAAATCAAAATCTCGGAAGCCTCTTTGAACAGGTCGTGAAGGAAAATATGAAAGAAAAAAGTCGCGACATTGGACGGAGGTGCGCGTGCCTGAAACGAGCTTTTTTTCCATCGAGCCTTCCTTGCCACAAATGCTCCGTGAACCAACAATAGTTACGTGCTCATTAAAAAGCTGCCTGAAGTTTCTTGCAGCGTTTTTTTTAAATATTAGAATAGAATGAGTGGAACGGGAGCGGAAAATCCGATGATGATACCAAGATTGCATCAAGGCTATGTTGCGCCAAGTATGGACCGTTTGCTGCATAATTGTGCGTGGTATTGTCCGCACGGATGAATTCGAGACAGTTATCCACCTCGTCATAAATAGTGGTAAAAGAAAATCCAAACGGGTTGTTCCATGAGTTACCCTTACTTGACGTGGCACCTGCAAATACATCGAGAAAGCCATTGAGTCTCGTTGAAAAACATACTTCCGACAGAAGACGTTTAAAACAAGCCCAATCTTGCCAATTCACAATTTGTCCAGTTTCTGAATTGTCAGCGAAATCTTTTTTGTTAATTGATCTTAAAGGAATGACGAACGCGCTGGAAACTTTCGGCGCAACACCTCGTTACGTCGGTAATGATAATTTTGGCGTTTTGCGCTGCGAGTAACTACCGACGGATGGCGCGCCCCGCACGAGAATTCGGCAGCGATGTCTCGACTTTTCGGGCGAAGAATCGTGGCAGGACAATTGCCAAGCCCTGAGCAGGGCGCGTGATTGTTTATGTACGTGTGGATTCGTTACAAGCGCAGCGTGGAGAAAAGACGCGCGTAGTTTCGTCGAAACGAAAACCCACACGGGTATATATAGCATATAAGAAGCTCACCCTACGACCTTTTGAAATTTCGTAATTTTTGAGATTCCGAAAAAGTGGCCGGCGTAGTCGAACATTTTTTTTCTGTTTTAAAAGTATTAAAAGGGTTTATTTAATCGAACATTTTCAGCTAATTACGAATATCAACGAATTTTCGTCGAAAGCAGTGCACACAGCAAAAACATCGTGATTTTAGATGTTTTTTACAATTTTTTCATGGA
>JAPYZI010000924.1:0-54017 GCA_030523105.1 Ophioninae sp. A BG-2022a
CGATTTTTGGCAGAATTTCAAAGTTGGACCATCGATTTTTGCAAATTTTTCCATACATACCCCTTTGCCTCTTTTTTTGCGATTTTTCAAGGGGACTTTCCGGGGAAACTATAAGAGATATCGATACGAATCCAACGCCATTATCTAAGTTAGGCAAAAACCTTTTCCAGACTCCCCTATTGAATCTCCATAGCATACGAGAAGGTCATCCTACGACCTTTTGAAATATCGTGATTTTTGAGATTCCGGGAAAGTGGCCTGAGAGGACGAAAAAAAATTTTTTCCGGTTTTTTAAGTATTAAAAGGCTGTATTTGATCGGAAATTTTCCGCTGATTACGAATATGCTCGAGTTTCCGCCGAAAATAAAAAATTAGACTGGGAAAATGCAAAAAACCATGTTTACAATTATTTTCCAAATTTTGGTAAATGCCGAGTATGTTCCTCTCAGAGCAAGTGTCCTGCATACACACAATAGATTTAATTCCAGCGATTAAACAGTATCGGAGAAATTGGATATTAATATTTCGATGTGGCTAGGAACGTGCTCGTCATTCCCTCAAGTCCGGCACGCATGTGCGTAGAGAAATTTCAATTCCCCCTTGTCCCCTCTCCCTCTCTTCCTCTGTTTTTCAAGTCGTCACGTCCCACCGTCGATTCGTTTACGCAATGAGCGAAGAATTTATAGATGTCGGAAAACGATCGGCCGCGTGAGTAGCGCGCGAGAAACGCAAATCGCATTTCTTACGACGTCATCAGCCGTGGCGAACCTTCCGTACGTCACTTTATACGAAGCTGCAAGAAGGCTGTGCGATAATACTGTCGTCATCGCGGATATTCCGAGCTCTTGACACTCACGTGTACATATTTACAAGGCCCTTGCGAATTTTCACGTACGGCTTTTCTCGATTAATTACTTTCGTATAACGGCCCTTATTGGGTCAAAAAAGTTGGGGCGGTGGAGTTGGATTCCGAATAACTTTAAATCCACGCGATCGGCGCAATATCGTACGAAACCCTAGGGCGTATCACCGACGAAACGTCGAACAAAAAATATTCATCGGCTCGACCCTTCCTTCACCCGAATCGGTGAATCCAACCGCTAGAATAAACGCATGCGAAAAAAATGCCGAATAAAAAAACTTAACGACTCTATTCTCGTCCAATTTGATTCATGATACGCTTCGTGTATTAAAGAGAGAGAGAGAGAGAGAGAGAGAGAGAAAGAGAGAGGGGTGGAGGCGGAGACAAGAAGAGGGGGAGGCAGGGGATTCAATTCGAAATCGCGAACCGTGAGAGAAATAAATCTATTGAGAGAGAGAGAACGAAAAAAGAGGTTAAGACGAGTTCTAGCTTCGGAGGAAAGTGGATAAAGAAATTGCTGAGCGTTTCGGTGGTCTCGTAAGGCAAAAAAGGGAAGAGAGCATTTCGAATTAAGGCCGGGCCTGTGTGTGCCCACGGGGCAACGGGGACCAGACCGAGGGCAACGGGGACCAGGCGGAACGAGATCCACGCATCCGTACGTCCGTGTGTTTGTGTGTGTCGAATGTGGAATAAGGACCAGACACCGTACGTCATCGGTTATATTCGGAGGTCGATATAATTTTGGCACGCGATTCGCGACTCTTCTTTCCTCTCGCTCCCTCTTCCTTCTCATTCGGATTCTCCGGTACTCTTGTCCATATATCCATAATCTAAAATTCTTGAAATTCACCGAACCGTACGTACATCCGCGCGAACGCGTATATACTCCTAAGAGGACGCGCGCGCGCGCGCACAAACTCGCCAATAGCTTTGTATTATGTACGATACCTTAAAGTATAGCGAGTACAGTGGATAAATGTAGTGGCTCTTCGCGAATGTACTCGGGGGTCCGTAAAGACTGCCTTTGCACCGTGTACACATACACACGTACGCGCGTATTTTCTCTATCTCTCTCTTCTGGATAGTTTATACCCGTTTTTTTGTGTATACGTGATCGCGGCTCACCCGCGCGTTTGGCGTTATGTGCCGAATGTCCCTCTCCTCCCCACTCTGTCCCTCCTCGAACAGTAATGGAAGGAGAAGTGTATTACGCGCGTACAGCAAGCGACGTCGCGATGTGTATAAAAGTTGGTTTACTTTACGTAACGTATAGCCGGGGGAACGTCGGACAAGGAAAAAGAGGGAAAATGGCGAGAAGGAGGAGTGAAGCGGAGGGTAGAGCAAAGAGAAAAAGGGAGAGGGAGCGAGAGAATGAAAAAGGGGGATGATAGGAAGATACAGTGATACTCCTGGCAGGATTTCGTTGTGGCGTCGGCAACTACGGTCACAAAACGAGAGAAACGATCTTGGGAAAGAGAGAGATGAACGAGGGAAGAGAGAGAGAGAGAGAGACCGAGAGCTATTCAAGCTTTTCGTACTCGCTCCAGGCTGAGTCGTATGGGATAACCGTAGACAACTCCCGGATCCCACCTCTCGGAGAATACTCAACTACCCCCATCCCCCTCGTACGCTTCTTTCACTCCCCTGGAGCGAACTGCACGTAGAACTGAAAAAAAAGAGAAGACGAACTTCGTATTCTAACGCAAACACACGGGCACGCGAAGAGTTTCTGGAAACATCCGTTCGGCGACAGATACGACGATTCTTTCGAAGCCTGAACGACTGTTCGTTGTGCGGTTGGGTCTCGAGTTGCACGACGCGATGCACCCGCTTGTATTCTCGTTTTCGTACAGTGTAGACTGGGGAGTACTTTCAAAAGAACCGAGACAGCAACGACAAAAAAATCGTCGCACGATCGTCCATTGCCGACCAAGTTTCGGCGTTGAGGGATGCTCGGTCGCCAAGTCCGCGGGCGGTACAAGAGTTGCAAAGAGCTCCGCGGACATCCGAGGGCAAATGCCCCGTGATCCACGACCGGGAAAAGAAAAATGGCGGACGATGGAGAAAAAAATCGTCGCTATGCTCGTTTATTTTTTTTTTTCTATCTCGAACCCCCAGATGTGTCTTTGCGTGACCACCCTTTTGGTGACCGTTTCCCCCAACAAGGAATCCACGAAAGTTGGGCGCTGGCCCGTTATTTAAAGGAGGCGTAAATCTTACCGGATGTCTTTCGGTAGGGTTAGGATAAGTCGGATACGTACCCGGTTACGAGAGCGAGAGGGAGCGAGAAGGGATTGAAAGACCCTTCGGTAGAACGTCAGCTATTTTAACGTTCTCGCTGTTTTTGGCTCCGTTTCGTAAGTGTTTGCGTGTACCGCTTGTATTCCTTCATTACGCTCCGACTACTCACTCGTAGACACCCTCCGAGCTTTCCTTATAACCAACCCTTGTAATTATTCTCATCCAAGGAAATCATCGAGATGTTTCGCGTTCCTGAAAATCCTAGGAAACTCGCGAGTTATTCGAACGCCGTCCTCGGCTTTCGAATAACTCGAGTCGGGCAATCCTCGCGTCACGCGAGCAATTGAAAACTCGCTTGAATTACGGCCGGAGGATCAACTTCCTGCTGCAGTAATCGCTGAATTGAAGACGCGCGTCACTGCGTACGGCAAAATATATTTTTAGTCTGATTATTCGTAGTTCTTTTTTACGTAAGAACACGCGTTAGTTGCACCTTTCTTTGATTCCGCGACTAACAAGTATTCTTACAGATTTCTTTAAGGTGCTACAGATATCGGGAGTACTTTTGTCGCAATGTGCAACGGAAAGTTTTTCATAACGGGCAAAAATGAAAGCGTTGCAAAATTGCTCGTCCTGAGAAATGCCATTTAACTGGAATAAAATTTTATTCGCATTGCGCTCACGTTGTTTATCAGTTTTGAATAATCGACCAGCCGATGTGCCGTTTCACCGAGTATCAAATAATAAATCCAGCGATACCGTTTTATGAAAATTGAATTTTGAACAAACGAAAGCCGTCAGTCGTTGCTTCTTTAATCTTGGAAGCGACGTTTTAACAGTCAACGATCTTTGAACCCTTGATAATTCGAGCTTCGCGCTCTCGTGCGCACGAACGTGTTCAAAAGAGTTGCACATATTCAGCTCGTCGTGAACGGCGCACGGAGACTCGTTGTTTGCCCGAGTGAGAAGAGGCAGGAGGCGAGCGCGGGCTCTAATTCCCTTGAAGTATTGTTCGCGTTAGGTACCATTACACTCTCGTGCTCTCGCGCGCGCGGTGCAATTAGCAATGTAAATGCCAGGGGGTTAGTTAGTTAGCGTGTTCGCAAAAGCCTGCAACGCGGTGTATCGTAGCAGAGAGTGGAGGGAACACGATGTATACGTATAGAGGTTAGTCGCAGGTGGGTGGGCATTCGCGGGCGAGATAACGCGGACCTCCCAGGCGAGCGATCATCTCAACCGCTGTGGCGTTGATAACGCCGGGAAACATCGATGCCCGGCACGATCTTTCATCGTTCCACCCCTCTTTCCTATTCGCGTGCTTTCCCTCTTTCACTCCGCCCCCCCCCCCCCCCCCCCCCCCCCCCCCCCTCCCCCCCCCGCCCCCCCCCCCCCTCCCCCCCCCCCCCCCCCCCCCCCCCCTCTACGCTCTCGGGTTCCAAAAACGATATTCCCGTATCAATCGGTACTTCATCTTATTTTATGTTGTTATCAACTTCACAATTACTTATTTTCAACGTTCCGCATATTCTGCTACATATATGCGATATAGGGTACAGCCGCATGATTTTAAAGCTTATCGGCTCCAAAAAACAACTGGCTTTTCTTCGAAGATAACGGAAGAATAACTGTAGTTATTCTTCAATGTACTTTTGTGATTTTTTGGAAAGATTAACTTTTCAGTACTAACCAGCGAGTTGTTTTTCAAGGGCGTTTAATTATGAGATTTTACCCTACGCATGCACGATCGATCGATTAATATTCTCAACGAAATCCAATAAATTTTCAAAACGCGCTCCGAACGTACCACAGTGAAAAAATCGTTGTTTCAAAGGAACGGATATCCGAGGTTTCGTCTCGTATCCGGTTTCCCTGGGAATTCTTCAACGGTCGAAGAACTGCAGAAAAAAGGTGTAAAAATACTAAAACGAAAGAGTCACTTCCGAGGTCGTTCGGCCGCGGCCCTCTCGATGTGTTTTATTGCGTATCAGCGTGAGGAGCCCCGAAGGAAGTTTGAGCCCCGACGGAGACACGATATATACCCGATCACGACACTCAAGGCACGAAGATAAAACCGCTCGCGGCCGTGTCCGCCCCTCGAAGGACGCTAACGAGGTTGAAACGCGACGACAACGACGACGACGGCAACGACGACGATCCGGTGCAGTCGTCTTTGCCTCGCGCTGTTTAAACCCCGACTACCATGATCCAAAGCCGCCTCGAAAAAGAATTCGAACCGTATAGCTACGGGCGTCAAGACTCGCGTGTCCTCTTTCCATTCATTCCAACCGTATAAAGCCCCGTTTGGCCGTTTCCCTTTGGCCTGTACCTCTGCCGCGACTCTTCGGATTCGATACCGAAAACTCGCCCGAGCACGTCCCATGTCGAACTCGTGAAAGTCACCAGCCATGCTGACTCGACGAGAGTGACGCAGGTAATGGCCGCAGGGGTGGTTCCTGTCGGCAACGACCTGCCCCTCGACTCTCCCGCTCAGCTGCGCCGCTTCGCCTTCTTCCCCCCTGACTAGATCTTTTCACTGACGACCATAATGCTCCCGGGCCTGCCGTCTTCCTATTGGATCTAAACTCACGTGGATCCACAAATGGGTTCCTCTTTCCCATTCATCCGATTCTTGTTTGGCTTCTCAACGGAGCGATAGGTACCTTACTTTCTCAGGAGAAACGGAGTTATTGTACAATATTTCACTGAGTAATTTAGACGTTACAAACATGTGAATTTGGTACGGACGCTTATGGAGAAACACGAGCGGACATCAAATTTTGATAATATTGTATCGTCGATATTGAAAAACAAGCGATTGATTCGGCTGAGTTTCAAATAAACAGAGTGCATCGTCGCGCTCGGCGGTCACTTCAGAAAATATATATTCATATGAAAATATTTTTATTCTATCGGCTAGTCGATTTAAAAAAAAGAGGTGGTTGGTGCGACGATAGGATTTACGTAGCGTCTATTCACGTTGCACGTATCTTTCCTGATTTTATTGCAGTCTCGATGTTTCCTAAAAAATAGATATTTAATAGAGCTGTTTTTTCGCGCCTAGCTGCCATCCGACAATTGTCCAAAAATCCGAAGGACATAGAATTGAAACGTAATTCGGTGTTTTCGTCGCAAGATCGTATCCGTGATCGTTCATCACGGAAACGTTCGTTCCTGTGCTTCGCTGCAAAGAAAAGTAACTACCGGAAGTCCACGGTGACATTTGTAATTTTCAGGACGGCGTTGAGCCGCACATTTTAAGATTGCATTTACGGAGCGATTCAAATTGAATAGCGCACGGGAAATGTTTGATTATAAATATATGAATGGAATGGGAACGGGCACGTACGAGGCGTGACTAACACCGGTAATGTTTTCCACCGTAAACCAACAAGCCTCGTAATAATCGGAGAAGTACGCGTGCCTTCCTTTTCCCACCCTCCCTCTCCCTCTCTCTCTCTCTCTCCTTGCATGAGCAAAATTCTACCGAATATACGTGACTATAAGTGTACGTATCTACAAACAGCAGTTTCGTGAGACGGTGCAGTAAAATAATTCCGAGCGTCGCGAATGACAGCCGAGTAAAAGGGGAAAATGAAGCGATTCCACGCGGTTTATAAGCGCTGGGCTTCTGCGATAATAAAACGATCGAGCCCTCCCGCGCTCGTTTCCTTCTGCCCCCTCCCCTGCCCGATGTTTTCCCCACTGTATCGCGCCAACTTCGTTGTCCCTTTCATCGTCGGGTCGCGTCGCGTTCACTTCGCTCCGGCGCTTCGTTCGAACGCTCCGCTAGCGCAAAGGAAATCTTCATTGCCGACCGACGAGTCGGACTCTGCGATGCGAGAACTCGCGCCGATCTGTTTCACGGTGCGACTCCCCGATGGCGCTGGAGTTTACCAGCCGCACCCAAGACCCTACCACGCTGAGGGGTCCCCGATCGAGCCACGTGCTTCCTCGGTCCTCGGGTTTGGTTATATTCGCTCCGCATGCGCGGGTTTCTCAACGGTCGATGCTTTTTCAAATTTATGACTCGTAAAACCCGCCGAGACGTCGCGGCTGATATCTGATACCTGTCGTTTTTTTTACAACATTTTTACATACATTCTGATTCAACGGGAATCACGATTCGCGTAATTGCGATCGAAATTTTTATTCCGAATTTAAAAATTAAGACGCGCTCGTTCTTGATGAGATATTTTTTTTTCTTCGGTTGAGGACTTCCCAGGCAAGTTCTGTTACTGTTTTACGGGATACGCGAATGCTCTTTAATGATTTTAAAAAATGCCGGTATCCTTTATTTTTAACCTCTTTTCGAGTCGAGATTATTATTCGATATTGGTATCCGCTTCGTTTCAATTTGGATCGGTTTATCGCGCGTTATTTGAAGGTCGAAGAAGATAGCTTTTTACTTGCAGGGCGGAATATGAACAACATCGGAATTGCACTTGTGTACTCCGCATTGGCCATCGAACCGCGATGGGAAGACCATTGTTCCTTTACGGGACATGGATCTGACATTTCCTCGGGAGCGATTTAAAAGCCAGTTGATTCCCGCGAGTACAAACGCGACGATCGAACCGTGCGAGTTTCCGCACCCTGTTGACATTAACAACTATTATTCTTCCTCGTATTCTTTTTCTAACTTGCCTCCAGGGCTTATGACACAAAACCCAGTACGATCGGAGAGATTAGACTATAAAATTCGAGTTATTCGAGGAAATGTCTTCCGGTCGTTGGATCCTAATGGAGGCTGAAAGCGGGAGCGAAACGCGATTCAGGGTCACGTAACGGGTGTCCCCTCATCTTCCATCCTTTTTTCCTCCTCTCTTTATTTTCCACGTAAACTTTACGGGCGAGCTCTTTATTCCACCGACACATGGGGGTTCTCCTTTTTGGATGATGGCCATTCTTTTTTCCCGCGCCCTCTTTTTCCCCTCTTTACGTCTCTAAACATCGAGGGACAGTAAAATTGACTCGTTTTGAATGCGTACACGCGCAAATTTCCGTTCTGATCTGAGAGCCAAAATGACGGGGATTAAGAAAAGAGGCCTCGTCGCGATAGTGAGGCTCGCGACGAAATTAGTCTTGTTACCCGCTTGATGCCCCGTATTATTTATAGATTTTCAATGGTTAGTTTCCATCGATGTCGGCTTTGCGCGCGGGCGCCCCTCCGTTGTTCCTTTTCCCTTACGGAGAACTTCGTATGGGAGAACAGACGGCAGTTACCATAACTTTCGGAGGGTCCCGCTCCTGGCGTGACACCAGCCATACACTTGCTCACGCGTACAAAAAAAAATCAACATTTTCCCTTTTCCTCCAGCTCTCTTTCGACGAGTGGGCATTTTTTCCAGAGAGGCGCGATCCCCGTACATCTTGTTCTCTTGCGACTCCGCTGACGACCTTCGGCACTTCGCCTCATTCCCCACGTTCCCCGTTGACCTCGAACGATGGGAAATCAATGGGAAGGGTACGCCCAATAATATTCGAACTTGCGGGAAAGGAATGGAAAAAAATAAGTTACGCACCAATTTTTATTACGATTGAACGGATTATCCAAACTACCAATATCGAGCTTTTTTCGTTTCTATTTTTCATCGCAGAGTCGGCCAACGCTTAAAATCATGAGGTCGAAGCTTGTACTATTGAAACACAACGAAATATTTCTGTCATTTTTCTTTTTATTTATTATCAAGGATCGTACATGGCATATTGGTTGTTAATCACAAAACTGCTAAATACATTTTTTAATACAGACATCCAAACTGTATAATCATTTGAAATCTTCAAGAAAAAGGATAAAATGACGACAATTTATTAAACAATAAAACCATGACAAATCTTGTCAAGTTTTACATCCTTTTCAATTTTTTTGATAGTCTACGTTCGATGACTCTTTTCTCAGTTCTTTTAGACTTTCCAAAAAAACATACGTTCCAAATTTCATGTTTCTACCATCGGCAACGTCATCCTTGCGTTTTTCATATCTCAATCAGCCGTTCCGTCGTTCAACCATCGATGCACGAGTTACTAATTTTCGCGCAGCTATCCGAGTATTTTACCCTAGTTCCATGCACATTAGTCCTTGCCTCGTATTCATCGGGACAAAAAGCTCTCTCGTTATTCCACCCTCAAATTTATTCAAAAGCGAAAAGTGAAGTGGCTGTGAAGAGGAAACGTTTCTCCCGCTTGCTCTTCGATCAGGGTCATCGGTGTACCTTCTCAATTCCCATACTATCCACAGAGGCGGATACCTCGAAACACACTCACGCACAGAGAGAGAGAGAGAGAGAGAGAGGGTGTTGGCGAAACCCTGACCTTCCGTACGCGCGATTCGTGAGTGCCGGTCACAGTGGAGAGGCCAAGCATGGATTCTCGCATCTCTTGCACACGCCCCGGCTCAAGTGGAGCTTTTGATGTACGCGGGTTACGATTTCTCACTCTTTCTTTCTCTCTCTCTCTCTCTCTCTCTCCCTCCCCGGCCCTATTGGTCTCGCGCTTTTTGCGTGCGCTCGTAACACCCCCCACCCTCTTTTTCTCGTTCTCTTTTCCTCTCTCTCGCTCCTTTTCCCGCTCTTCGGTTCTTTCTATCCTACCTACTAATGCATATACCGCACAGAAATATTCACCCCTTGCAAAGTGATCGCCCCGGGGTAACCCTCCCGTGGCTACGAGCGCGATGAATGAGGCCATTAACAAACGCCCTGGTACACACTGTATGTATCATATCTACTGTACGTTGTAACGTGCACAGCCACTAGACACGAATGTACGCGCTAATACTCCGTCAGCGAAGTTGTAGATCTTCTCTTTATCTCCCACTTCCTCTTTCGCTCGCTCCCGTGCACGCTCTTGGCAGCCGCGACAAAACGACCACTTCCAGAGAAGATAGCAACCGAAGATTTTAATCGGGTGTCGTATTATAACCGGAAGATTCGGCCTATCTTTGCTTTACACGCACCGTTCAATTTGCAATCCACCGGGTTCGGGCTGATCTTACGGGTCGCCACGGATGAGCGATCGGACACTGTTTCCTCATACGGAATTTGTGTACTCGCGCTTCCAGTCTTTTTCGTTTTAAATGTTGGCGCGACTTCTTCATTCAATTTTTATTGCTTGTGTACCGTGTTAAGCTTTTTTTATTCCAGTATGTGGCGTTATTATTGGAAAGGATTGTACCAAAAGAATATTATTGACCGGTGTTTTGAGTCATCTCGAGTGTCTCAGATTTTTTGTAAACGTGTTGCTATTTATATTTCTATAAATTGATTTTTCACGTATTATCCAAAATACTCAAAGCCTGTTTCGAAATGTTTTCATCCCCGTAAGACGAATCATTTTTCCGCGGTGCGTTTTTTTTTAAATTCCGTAAGGTCGACCCAGCGACTAGCTCGTATCTCTCCGAAGTTGTGACTAAAGAAGGTCAATTTGCAATTCGCACCAAAACGAACGAAGTCGAAGAAATAATCTTCCTTTTTCATAACTCCGGTTTTATAATCATTGCGAGAAAAAAAATGATCACCCATAATGTTCATTGAAAAGGAAAGGAGACAGCGGCGGACCGGAGTCGTGAATGAACTCGTCCGAGTCGAGTCGCGACTCCCGACGCTGAAAATAAAGGAGAGTGGCGATCGGTGTCCGCACTCGAGGCACAATCTTGAGAAACGCGTTTTATATCGCTCGTAATTCGTTATTACGCTCGATACTCCTGTCGAGCAACTCGTACATTCGCATGGACACGTACAATGTGTAACGTATACGTTTCTATATTTGTATATTTATATCCATAAGTGAACACCCATAGGAGCGAGTTTCTCTTGATCAGACGCGAGCTCATCCGAGTGGTGCGCCCGCGCACACATTCCCGCGCAGATACAAACGTTCCACGTTTTTCAGGCACGCCGAGTCACGCCGCGCGAGTTCTACATGCAAAGCGATCACTTCGCGAACGAAAAGTACCGAGAAATCTCCACAAATCATCCGGAGATGTATCACAGCGTCGCAATTACACGGTGAGGCTTCATTTAAATTCAATAAATAATCCACCGCTCATTCCGCCGCGCGATATCTCGCCACGAATGCGTGCGCAATTGCGCGTACGCGTGAACGCGAAACAGCCGAAACAACCACCCGGACTTGAAAGCTGATAGACCGTTCGAGACTCCGAAATTCATTCGACCGATCTCTATTGAAAATGAACGAGAACAAATTTTAATACAGAGGGAAACGGGGTACGCTTTGGAATTTTATTTTTCCAGAGCGATATGTGTAATTGTCATTTTGATTGGCAAGCCTCTGCTAATTTTTACCTTTATAATGTACTATGCATAAATTTTGCGAACACGAGTAGCGTAAAGGTAATGAGAGTGAATATTTCAACAGACATTTTTTAACGCTATTTTCGCGCACTTTTGTCATTAAAAACCGAGCATCGAGATCTGCAGAATTCACAGATTCGGAGGTTGGTGTTTTTATTGTCCTTGAAAAATGATAAATCTTTGAAAGAAACTTTGGTTCGAACTTTTCAGGCATCGCTCTTCCGCTCATACGTTGCGTATTACAATTTTTGATTCGCTTCAAGCATTTGAAGCGCCGAAATAGTAAATTTACCTTTGCTCACTCCTGATACAATATCATATCCCTCAACGAGCAACCATCCTCCGCCGTAATTTTCGAATTCCCTGTGTATTCGGGTGAATCGAACGCCAAAAAAAAAAATCCATTCTAAGAACAAGAGTCAAGAGTGCGAGAATACAGGGAATTAAGGGCCAGAGTAGCGAAGACAGGGAGATTTACAAACTGTCCAATGGTGCGTCAACGGCAACTCGAACGAGAAAGCCCTCGACGAGCCGTTGAAGAGATCCGGCATTCGGCATAAAGTACCGAGACACAGAGCGTGCATAGATGGACGGATAGAGGGAGCGAGAGAGCTAAAGGGATAGCTGGAACGAGACAGCGAGGCACTTTGATGTTGGACTCTCGCTCGCCACGATATCGCAAACCCCGATCGTACAACGACGCACCCCCCTATAAACAAGGGTTGCTCCAAAGAAATCGCAATAATTTACAGTAAGCACGTCGGGAGAGCTATGCGGACGATCGCGTGTCGTCTCTGACTACTGCCTTCCAATTGGTACGCTGATGCCATAAGCCGCGTCGGTGTGTGTATCAACATTTTCGTAAATACACACGTACGTGCATTTATATATATGTATATATGAGTGAGGGCATACGCATCCACTAGACTCTACGTATAAGCGTTGTTATGTGCATCCCGTGCCTAATGGAATACATCTGTATGCACGGATGTCTACCTTAGAAGCTCTGCTTTGTCACCTGCTGGTACTTTGACCTCGAGTCTTCACGTAGGTATTCCCACAGCTTTGTCCAGGAAGCTCAACTATCGATTCGATAGGCCGGGCCTGTCTGATAAAAAATGTTTCAATTTTTTGTTTTCTAACTGCAATAAGTTCAGTTTCGAAAATTTATTTGAAGGAATATTTTTCGAAATTGTATTTATCCATTGAACGGACGGGGGAGGAGGAGGCTTGTAGCAAGCGAACGAATATTGGAAATATTATTTATTGGGCAGATGAAACATGAAACAAACAACGGTAAATGTACATTTTTATGTCAGGTAAATTTTTATATCAGTTTTTAAATTGATATTAACATCAGCTCTGCGTTGTCACTTGCCGATACTTTGACCCGGAGTTGTCACGCAAACCGAAATATTTTTTGAGCGAGCTGCCTTATCGTCTCTATATTGATGAGTCTGATAACGTTCATTTCTAATTTCGATAATTCCTCTCCCGCTCCCGGTGTTGGGAGAGGAATTATCGTGGTAATTAAAACCACCGATGAAACCTGCTGGTGTTTTTGGAATTGTGTCGGGGACAACAGACATGCAAACGTATACCGATTTCAGTCAGGCGCCTGCTGCGTTATTATTAAATTACTTTTATTAATTCCACGTACGGAATTTTATCAAATTTGGGACGAGAGTGTGAAAGCCGAAAGGCTGCAAAAAGAAAAAAAAATGATCGTTGAAAAAAGATCGTTTCGGCGTGAGTGAAAATATTCGAATTAATATTGATCGATACCAATGGTGATCGATACAACGAGGAATTAAAATCTCTCCGTTTCTCTCTCGTTGCGAAACGCGTTAACGAGAGAGAAAGAGAGAAAGGGTCGCGAGAAGCTCGGACGGTACGATATAGCGACCCGACGACCGTTTCTCCGTCTCTCTTCAAAGGAAGTTAACTTTATGTAAATTGAATTCGCATGAACAGGTGAGAAGACGCGCTCGCGGTTGAGCCCCCTTTTCAGGCCTCGATATCCTCGATACACAGCCTGAAACACGATTGTGGCGCTGCACGCGGTTGCCACTTTGCACCGTTCACCGGCAGCTCCGTCGACGACGATCATCGTTCTTACCGACGATTACGACGTTTTACTTTTTCTTTTATTCGTTCTCTTTGACTCGATGCGCTCGTACGGGGAAGTGTACGAAGAGTGCTCGTGATCCCGTTAAGGTGCAATTAAAAATTAATAATCATCGAAACGGGCGGTCGAAATGATTCGCTCTCGGCGATATCGCGCCAACCGTGTTTCCTAATTTTTTTATATATTCTCGTTACGTCGAGACACCTAGGATGGATAACGAATTCGCACATCGAGAAAATCACCGGCGTAAACCCTCGGAATTTTGACGGAGGAAGAAAAAGTCATTTATTAATACAAAAAATGGCCATTCGTTCGCCACAAATGATTTGTAAATATTTATTTTGCGTCACTCGTAATGGAAGGCGGGATAATTAGTCTTCGAAAATATACGATCTCGTACGAAAGTCGAGCTCACGAATGATAAGCCAATATTGATCGAGCATCTAGCAGAAAATTATTTTTAACAATGCGCCATTCCAGAAAGAACACTTGTGGCAATAATTCGGTTACGCTGTACATGGAAAGTTGATGATAATTAGGTTTTTGTTCTTGAAGTTTCGTTCTTTCTGATAGAAATGGACCGTGGATCGGACCGATTTTGAATAATTCGCGGAGTGGAGAATACGCCCCTAGAACTGTACGTGAGAATATATAGATTCGGCGAAACACTTGGAGAAACAATTTATTCGTGTTGTATCTTAAACAGAACGACCGAATTCCCTGCTGGTATATCTTTTTACGAGCTACGCAAGTGTGCAAATACCGATTACATCGTCGTTGCATATTAATTATCAAATTACGCGATGATAGGTAAACACACACCTCCCCCAACAGATGTTGATAAACGTTTTTTCGATCGAAGATCTACTATAATTAATAAAACGATTAACGTACGGACGTAGCCTAATTACAGTTTCATTCCTAATCCACGTTTGTGACATTTTTTAAGATATTTCCTTTCGAATATCGTATTAGAGTCCAAATTGCTACATTATCGGGATGACCTTGAGCGCATCGAACAGGAGATATAAAAATCAGAAAAATATCGCAATTCGCGATGTAAACACGCGTGTGTTGCGTGTATGGAAAATGCAGTTACACCCAGCCGATGGACGTAATTATCCACGTACGATCGAAAGTACTCGCAAGCTTGCCGAGGAAGTTCCACGCGAGCATACTTTTTCCGGTAATTATCCTCGATTTCGGATTCGCATATCTGTCAGTTACCGCGAGACCTAGACACGCTTTGTACCATTACTCGAGTCTTCCTCGGTAGGATTCCCGTCGCGCTGTTCCTTTCGCACTCGCGGTCATCTTCGTGCGTGTTTATCTCGGTCTTAACGAGCGCTTCTCGGGTCTACACGGAAAACGGATACGTACATTGGCGTGAAAAATGAACAATACGGTCAACTATCGGTCGGTTCGGGCTAATGATAAAACCACTGGAACGAGCCAAGTTTCTCGCGCCGTATCCCCGTATCTCGGCGAGGGCGAGCTCGCGAGCAACCAGGAAGGGACAAAGTCGAAATCGCAGCGAAAGGGGCGAGCTTTCGAGTAGGAGAGAAAAGCTCCTTGCGCCCGAGCACCGACACATACGCACCCATCACCCAAAAATGGTGATGCCGGCCTCTGAATAAGTTATTAATTACTTCGCAATTGGAGTTAAGCCAAGCATTCTGGAAGACATCCAAAAGCTTTTCCACGCGAGGCCGTTCCCGTGCACGAGAATCCGCCCCTGTCGCCCACTCCGCGCCATTAAGTAACACCATCCCTTGTTCCATCTCTCTCTCTCTCTCCCTCTTGGCCCGGTTTTTTTAAAACTTTTTTGCTCGTTTTAATCGATACGCGATAAGAGTGGATCGGGAGAGATAGGATCGATGACCGTGACACTCGCGTCCTCGCTCGTGTACAGGTACAAATGTGCATTCGCTCGAACCGATATTTGTGCGTTCCGCGGGACGGGTGCGATACGCGCGAGCCTCGAAACCGGGGTGGTCCGGCAAGTTTAAACAAGAGAGGAATGCAACGTAACAGGAATAGTCCCTCTAGTCTCGTTCTTATTATGATTGTTGTTATTATTATTTTTGGTTGGTGCGTCGGACGCGCGATCCGAGGGGCCTTATAGCCCAACGGAGGACGCCCGATACGGGGAGAAGAGGATCGGGGGTCTGCTCGACGCGAGCAGACACAGCAGCGGGAAGGAGGCTGGAGGGATCTCTCGCGAGGCCCGAATCGACTCTCGCGAGCGAGACGACGCGAGAGAGACGGGGATCGAGGACCGAACGAAAGACGAAGAGGGAGATGGACGCGAGGAGGCTGCTGCGGCAGGAGGGCGGGAAGGAGCGAGAGGGGAGGGGAAGCCGAGGCAGAAGGGCCCGGAGAAACCGGGGCCCGCGTATACGCGTGTAACGCCATGCATCATCCTCCGTTCGTTCCTTCGAGAAAGCAAAGGCCACCGCGGGGTGCGTTACCTTACCTCCTTTGCCTAAGATATACTTTCTTTTTTCCCTCCCTCCCTCCTTCTCCGTCGCTCTTGCCTTTCCTCCGTTTATTTCTCTCGAGCACCCGTGCGAGGCCTCCGAGCCACACGGCGGTGAGGACGTTCCTCCCGCGCGAGCTCTCTACGGGATCGAGTTGATCCGCGTCGTTTGGACGCGACTCTCAACCCGGTACACCAAACGTACGCGAATTTTTCGTGAGCGACGCTCGGTCGTCAAAGTCGTAGGCGGATACAACGTTCCGCAGCTTTTTGTGAAAAATCACCCAGCTGTAGTCGTTGGGAGGATGTCCTGGGGAATTATTTGGCGAAACGCGAAACGAGAGGTTGCTTGTTTCTCACGATCCGCGTACTCTTTCTCTCAATTTTGATCGGTGGTTCGCGAGAAGTCGGGCAAACCGGCGAGCGCACCGGTTGACGCGATGGAACGCGCTCTCGGTCGCGCCCCCCGGTGCACGCCGATCGTTTCTCTCTCCGTGGCGCGATCGCCAACAGATATAAACATACGCGGGCGTGTACGCGAGTCGCGAGTGATACGAGAGCTCTCGAGGGCCGCTCTCGCGGAGTCCGCCGAGAAGGGAATCGCAGCGTGGTACCATCCGAGGATCGGGTAATGAGACGGCCCCCGACCAAGAGGACTCTTCGATAGCCCTGAAGCGCCCCGTTACACTCGCCTCCTCCTCCTCCTCGTCCTCCTCATCCTTCTCCGTCTCTTCCCTTCGTTCCTCTCCACCCTCGTTCCCTCTCGTCTACAGGAATATCCGCTCCGTTGATCGCGGCCCCATATCCGATTCTCATAAACGAAAGGGCGTACTCGACCCGCCGAGGTACCGGTACGCGCCGTCCTCTTCTTCGTTCTTCGCTCCGGTCGAACTCTCGCGTACGGCATCCCCTCGCTGTGTATACACTTGTATCCCGATTTGCTCGCGACCACCTCGAGTGAAATAATACCGATTTCGCCGCCGTACGCTTCCCTCGCCGTTCTTGGCCATCCGCGACGCGGAAATCCGAGATCCGATATCGATCGAAATGAACGATCCAACGAATCAGGTACTTATCTTTTCATCACTGTTTCGGGGATTTTTAAACGCTGGGTGGGAAGCCCGGATTATGGTTAGGGTTTGTTACGGTTGCCGCGTATTGCACCGAAGCGAGCGGGTTTTCTTTTTAAAAGATTTACGTTGTAAAAATAGGCAATTGATTTAACAAAACCACGTACTCGTGGAAATATGATGGGATTAATGTTCGTTGGTTTACGGTTCGCTTCCAGCATCCCCCAATTTGCCAGGAATAAACGAACGCCCGGTTTAATGCAAAATTCTTCTCCGTCTTACTCGGCCTCCGTTTCTCTTTCTCTTATCTCCTCTCTCCCGTGCGAGTTCTTCCATAGCCCGTTAGTATAGTCATTAACGTTGATCACCGACTGACATTATCCTTAATCGTTTAGCTGATCGGTCTCTCGATCGTGCTATATACTCCCTGTAGAATTCAGTACAGTCCGACCTCGTACGAATCTTCGATCGTTCGACTAACCGAACCTCCAGAGATTTTTTCTATCTTATTTTCTCACGTTTCATTCCGTTTCTCTCACGCAAATCTAGAGAAACAACATTTTTTTTCCGATAAAAATCTACAATTTGACTTGTTACGTTTTACGGTAGGCGTATCACTTTAATCATTTTCCTTGAAGGGTTTCGAACAACGTCAATTGAATGTCAGACTTGTAAGAAATTCGTTTCGAAGTTCCGATAAAAACGCAAACGCCTCAAGGACGATCGATCCACAATGGAGAAAGACGATTTTTATAATAATTCCAAAAAGTGCGCAAAGGGGGAATCGCGCTTCGGTGTCCGTTCCACGAGCCGCGTTCTTGTAGCAATTTGATCGTTTAACCGCGAAGTCGACTGTTATTGAATTCTTCGACGCTCGAACCTTCGGCTCTGTGGTCGCGCCGAGGCTACTCGCCTTCCCTGGCAAAGTCCCGCGCGCTCCTTCCTCGAGGTGAATCGACGATCCGTCGAACAATTATGCACTTCTTTCAAGGGTCGAAATTATCCGTCAAATTAATTCGACGAGAGACCTCCCCCTTAATAACGTCGTCACTGTGCCATTCGATCGTGGGTCGAAGAGCCTTTGATATCCGAGTAGAACGGAAAGAGCGCGAGACGAAAAGTTCGATCGACATAAAAAGAACGATAAAAAAAAGCCGTGCGCGGTGAGCGAGAAAGCGGGGCGAGAGAGCTCGCGGACGATAAGTCGCGCTCAATATTGTGACCGAAAGAATAACGTATCGCGGCTGGTACTCGCTCCCCTCGACGCGAGCTCGAACGCCTCTTTTCCCTCATCCTTTTCGGCACGGTCACCCGCCCTTCGGATCGGAACTAAACGAAGAAATATCTTCGCTCCGCCAAACGTCTTCCACTTTTCACGATCGTCACGAAAACGGAACGTTCCCTCGCGATGCAAAAAATCAATTATCGATCACCGGATCGATATTTGATCGAACCAATTGAACAGCGAACGCTCCAAGTACCAGCAATTTCTGCAAAAGCTCTCGGAGCCTCGCAGCGAGGCCGAACGGTTTCTCGAGGCGCGCGGAGTCCGATCACGGTCTCAGATATCGCGTGGCGAACTGGCGAAAGAGAGACGAAGCGGGAGCTCTCGCAAACCTGCCGAGCCACTCTCGATCCTAAGAAGGGATCCGGTGAACCCACCATCGGCAAACGCTTCGCGTTATATCGTAATAACAATAAGTGAAGCGGAAACCCGCTAACCGTCAATGGTGCGGCTTGCCAATTTGAAGTGTTGAAAATTGAAGGGTTGCTGAAGCGGGTAAGGAGCATCGGGGGAAAACCACAAAATTGCATTGCGCGCGTGGTTGAGGTAATGACGAATCAAGAAGACGGAACGACAAATGTTTCGTTCCGTTTTATTTAATCAATAGAATTAGACACGAGCCGATCGAACGCGATTCGTTTCGTCGATTTATGAAAGGAATCGATATTTGTTCCTATCAGGAATCCTATTATTTTTTTCAAAAATGCCGAAGGTGAGTCGATTAAACTGTTTTGCAGACGTATTTACGTATAAAAAACAGTTTTATTCACGCACCATCAAAACGCTTGGGTTTCGCTCAACCGCGATATTAAAATTGCGTTGTCCGGATGATAAAAGCGCAACAAAAATTTGGAAAATGTTAACGATTCGCTGAGGATATAACGCAAGCGCGATTTCAGGGCAAGAAACGTGAAAAATAATGGATGGGGCCTGGACTGTGAGAGGGTCGGTGGATGCGTCTGGGGCTAGTTTCCCCGCAGATTTAATGGGCACGCAAAAAGACTGCGGACGCTGATAATGCTACTTCGTCTCGAGTACACGGACATTCCCGTATTCCGGCCATAAACGCAAACGAATTTTCCACCACGGTCCCGTTAACATCTTCGTAAAAAGCATGCAGGAAAATGTTGCTTCGACCCTTCGTAAATTACACCGATTTTATTCCCTTCCCGCAAATTAATCGCCGACCCTTCCGGATCGCCCACTTTTGCCTATGTATGAATGCGGACGTGCAGATTTCCGCTTTACGGTCACCCGTTTTTGAAGTTGTAATCCGGTAGGGTGGAAATTGAAGGAAATCGAAGGAAACCAATTTTTTCGCGTACTTTGGAACGTTATCCATTTTATCTCGACAATTTAACAACGAAGTCTGTATTCATATTTGATAATTTGTTTTAGTGGATAATTGACAATCCCGGTAAATTCTAATTCTTTCCATTTGAGTCAATTTCCGCCATTCTGGTTAATTCTCAAGCACGAATAGCGTCGACACAAAATTCGTTTTTGCAATCTCCTCGTCGTGGCTCCGTTCTTATTAACCCTTCCCTCCTCACGGATACACGCCCCGAAGATAGTAACGGTCAACAAATACCGTTTCCAGGGCGAACAAAAAAAAACAACAAACGTAAACACAAGGGATATCGATGAAGTAAGTGAGAACGGAAAAAAGTGTCTTTGATCTATGATTATTTTATGCGCTCACGCATACATGTACACGCGAAACAATTTGAATCGATTTCGTCGAGCGTCAGATTTTATTATAGGAATTACCGTTCCCGCCTTTCATGATGGATACACGGTTGATTTTTTTTTCAACCATACGGACCACAGGAATTTATTCTTTGCTGCACTTTTTCCGATCTGGCTTTTTTCGGAATCGGTAATGTAAAAGTATTTAAGAGGTGTGTACGGTGTTTGCGCGTGTACGCGACATTGAAAGAAAATTTGTACCTCGATTTTGATCTATACACCGTGGCGTACCTGGCTATCGATCGAGAGAGAGAGAGAGAGAGAAGGGAGGAAGGGGAGACGGAGGCAAAGGAGATCAAGGCTCTAAGTGGCGTTCGAGTCGTATCGGTGGGCGCATTCGAGGCCGCAATTATGCAAACGGGGCAGCTTGAGCGAGGCTCTCAGCATCCTTAGATTGAGGGGTTGATGCTGCTGTTTTTGCTTCTCCGGAGAGACGGACGGAGAGAGCGGGAGAGAAGAATCGCCTATGTGGAGCAGAAACGTTTATGCTCGATTTTCTGCTGTGAAAGTGTGCAGCTGCGCAGCACGGCGAGATACAAACAAGACTGGAGGAAGGAAAAAAATGAAATTGGCATTTGGTTGGACAGAACGTAGCTCCGATTCAACGTTCGTCTCGACACCGCGTCACATCCAACGGTGATGAACCCAATTGAACCAGAAATTCAATTAACTACGGACCAATAAATTGATCTTTTTCACCGGGTGGCGTACTATTTTTCCACGCGTCAAAAGAAATAAGGCAGAGAAGAGAAATCGGCAAAAGGACGTAAAAGTTTCGTTGGAATGAAGACTGGGCGGGTTATGGGATTCCACCATCGAGCGGTCAGCGGGGCAGTCGGGAACGAGTGGAACGGCGGGGCAACGGTGACCAGGCATGGGGCTGACCGAGCGAAAGAGAAAGGATCGGTGGAGGGCATAAAAAAAAGAGCACGTAGGGTGAGCGAGAAGGAAAGAGAGATATACAGAGAGAACATGCAATATACGAAAAGTCGTGAAAGAAGGGAGAGTGGGAGAGAGAGAGAGCGGGAGTATCGGAGTGCAGTAGTGTACGAAAAGTATCGTGAGAGAAACGAGAGAGAGAGAAAGATACAGAGACGGAGATGGAACGTTGCAGCCCGTCCAGTGATGGACGTACTCCACTCGCATCCCGGACGCTTCGACCGCCCAATAACTCGAGGACCTCTCTTCCGAATGGCATTCGAATCCCCCCCCCCCCCCCCTTTCTTCCCGATAGATATCGCCGATCCTTTTTTCACGCAGGTGCCACGTGACTATTGGATAGAACGAGAAAGACCGATAGACGGAGAGAGAAAGAGACACGAGCAACACCGCATAGCCGTCGCACTTCCGAAGATTTTTTTCATGCATTTGCGTGTCGGTATCGTCCAAAAACGATACCCTGCTGTCGATTCGCCGGAAACTCGCGCAACCTCGTAGGACGTCGAGGCACCAGACAGTTCAATCGATCGACACAAATCATCGCGCGATCTCGTCTCCCGTGCCCTCGTCGATTCTCCCCCGCACTCTTTCTCCGTCGATGTTTCACTCCGACAAAATTTCACCCCCTCCACCGCCCATGAAAGCTCGACGATTTTTAACCTTTTTTTTTCAACGCGTTTCTCGCAACTCTTCCTCGGTTGTTTGGATCTTCCGATCGTTTTTGTTCGACTTCCGGTTTATTCTTGAGGCTTCGTCGAGCTCATCCTCGGATTTCGAACATACGCGGATCACCAGCGATTAGCAGGAATTGGTCATTTGTTCGATCGGTCCGCGTCGTTTTCCGCTCCTCTTAACTACGAGGACATATTTTTACCGTGTAAATTCGTCCGGCGCGAAGATCCGAGAGTTCCGCGCGGGGGGAGGCGGGAAGGGCGCACGACCCGCGTGTGCTACGGGATACACGGATGAGTAAGCACGAATTGAATACCGGCGATAGGTAGGTATGTAAATCAGGTATTGGCATAGTTCTTTTTGGTAGCGTCCAGCTCGTAAATCGATCCTCGGAGCGTTGCTATATATATACTGTATACGTACGGAGCGCCGCGTGCCCAGCGAGCGAACAGCGACCGAAAACGACGCGGTTGCTTCTCCGGTGATTCGCGTTTTAAAAGCTGTTCGGCCCTCGATGTGGTGCCTGAGCGAGATGGAGAGAGAACGAGAGAGAGAGAGAGAGAGAGAGAGCTCTCGAGTTTGTTCTCAGAGTACTGTACCAGGCTGAACGACGGCGGCGACGAAGACGATCGATGAACCGCCTCGAACCGCTCCGGTTTCGCGAGCAACGACCAGCAGTTACTTCTTCCTCTTTTTTCCTATATGCTTCTCAATTTTTTCTCTTCTGGTATTCGTACGATTGTTTCTCTTTTTTCCGTTTTTTCGTTCCTCGCGTTCTCATTCATACCTCGGATTCACTGACGATTTCGTTCGAATCATGCGATCCTACGTCGAGGCGTTCGAGCTGGTTCCTCCTTTCCATTTTTGCACTTGGCGCGATCGAAAGGTCCAAAAGGGAACTTGATCGGGATATTCCTTGTTTCGAGAGAACTTTCGGATATTTGAATCCATCGCACTTTTCGCCAGTCGTATCGCGCCAAAGTTGGGGCACGCGGTGAACAGCCGAGACAATTTGTCGTTACCGGTCGGAACGTTTTATAGAAGAGGACACCGAAGCGGTCGATCGAGGAATCAGGGAAGTTTAGAAAAATTGAGGATGCCGAGGCGAGCAGTGAATATAATGGGGATCGCGACCTGGCGTAATCCGATTCCTCCTCCGATAACCACTCTTGATCCGATATTATATATTTATATACATCCATACATAGACGCGCGTATATAAATAACGTAGAGCAAACGGCACTCTAGCGCGGGAGAAGATCCGAGCGAAGAGTCTCGTCCGTGAAGGCCGCAGCCTCCACTTTCATCTCCGAGAGAACACATAAATACGGACGACCGTGCGGAGAATTAAAAAAAAAAAACATAAAAATGAAGATACTCCGAAGGGGCGTGAGGTAATCGATCTCTTCGGATTTTTCCCTCGTTCGTGGATGTCTCATTGATGTGGGAATTTTAAACGATTCTGCTGAATCGTCCGCCGAGCTCGTCCGCGAGTCTGAGATGTAACAAAAATAAACAACTACAGTTTTATTTTTGTCGCGTCCATTTTTTCGTTCCGAATTCACAAGAGGGCGCGGGGAATCTGAAGAAAGGAAGCTCAGCGATTATCCATCCGCGTTTCAGCTGCCGCCAATGCTGAGACATCGGCGAAGCCTTTACCGTTGATTCTTATTCCTCGTTAATCAAGCCTTCCTTGCGACATCCCTTCGGTCGGCTTACGATTCGCTCCTCCTTATAGCTTTATCTCCGAGTGACGCAATCGATGTTGCGCCGGGTGGTGAAAATCTTTCGAATTGACGCATAAATTTTGATCGGTTCTTCCATCGACCGATACTCGCAGACCGGATCGAAAATGAGACGTTTTCCTGGAGTAGCGGTTGCCCTCTTTTTTTCCGATCGCGTTCCAACGGAAGGAGGCTTATTTCGGAGCCAGTTGGCCGTCTCTTGGGAGGAAAGATAAAAAAGAAGGAAACAAACGAAGAATAAAAGAAAGAGAAGTGGGCTCTATTAGCATACGATTGGCACCGTCCATCTTAATGCACCCCGTGTGTGTCCGGAGGCTTTGTCCTCCCCCGGTTGCCGCGATCGCCTCAATGTTCGTTGTATATACGCGAATCATGTTTATGCCCGTGTTCGACGCTGTCCCGGGCTGTAAAACCGCGCACGCGCCCTCGAGAAAGACCGAGGAAGAGGAGGAACGGAAAAAACGAAAGACCGAGGAGAAACGGAGGAGGAGATTCCTCCTCCCGCATCACCGTAACAGAGAATTTACCAGACTCGGTGTGGCAACGAAGGACGCGCGTGCACACCCGCGCACACACGTACACACAATTATACCCGGCCAACTCGTGCTAAACTCCCCATCCTTTTTACTCCTGCGAATGCAACGCACGTGTCTGTTCGTTGTACCGCCGAAGGAGTGTAGAGAACTTGGTGCCAGGTTGGAACCATCTTTTGGCACTTGGTGGTATTTTTACTCGTGAGAGACGATACCGAGTTCCGAAATTCGAACAAACCCAAACTCGCGTTGTTCGACAGAAATAGTTGATGCTCCGTATTCGGTCGGTTTGAAAGAACCGTTGGTTGATACAGCGTGACGTTACAAAAACACCGCAGAGGTTCGATTCAAGAGAAGTCGATGCAAAATTGGAAGCAACTTTACGATCTTCGTTACACTTTTCTATCCACGCGCGTATTCTTCGATCCGAACAAACCCAAACGCGTGTTCGACCTTGACGCTCGATGTTGCACAGTGCGGTGGCACGAAGGCATCGCAGGGTTTCTCAAACTGCACAAAGCGCAGTCAACCGTGGCGCACGAATTTAACATCCGGCCTAAATTTGCGCACTCGCACGGTAGGTCCGCACGGGTGGGGACGCTGGTGCGTACACACCCAGCGGTTTGCAACAGAAGAGCCACGTATGCGGCCCAACCGAACACGTGGGTTCCTCGGTGTATCCTCTCGCCTCGGTAGATGGCTCTTATCTGCCGCTCACGTAAAATAGTTTCGCACCGTTGCGTCTCGGTTAACTCGAAGACAGTCTCCGCGCCCCGTCAGCCTCGCACACGAGCCCTCGTGGACTCGAACTATCTCGCACCAGAGCCTCCGGGGTTCTCGCTTCCGGTGGCCACTTGTTTGAATCAATTCAGCCGAGACGCGCCCCAAAGCGATCGAACTTTACGACCGTTCTCGACCAAACGGCAAACCGTGGGTTTAAAGATCTTCGCTCTTGAAGAACGTTCGTTTCGAATGACTCGTACAATTAAACAATCGCAGTCGTGTAATTCCGCGGCAAGAAACCAAAACGAATTTATAAAGTGCTCGCGCGAGTCCCGTCCTGAATATTCCGCGATAACCGAAGGAACGGCGCTGAATAACACGCGAAACGCCTGGAGTACACTTCGTTCTCGCGTAAAGTTGACGCTACGTACGATCTACGCAAAATAAAAATACACAATGCAACGGGAACACGTTTTACGTCGGTTATGGAGGCGAGTCGAGAGGCTACGAGATTTATCTCGCAAGGGGAACTGCCTCGAGTTTCTTGCAAAAAAAAGAAAAATGTAGATGACGTTTTGAAAATTAAAGAGCGGAAAAATATTTTTGAAATTTATGAGGTACGAAGGAATTGTTTGTTTTTCTTGTAAAACAGTACCGAAAGGATGAGCTTTCCAGCCGGCCGTAAGTGGCTCCCGTTTCGTGTAATACCGGCCGAGCCCGATCTTTTTATCCGTGTACGATGAAGTTTACGGATTTTTCGAGGGGCTCTAATATCGAATTATGTGGAGTCACGAACTCGTTATGGCAACGCGCAAGACGTATCGCCATAGTTCGCCCCATAAAAAGGCACTTGCCCGAGCAAAACGGGGAGGGCCACTGTACCTAACTGGTTTACACTTCGCGAAGCGCCGCGGGCCTCGAATACACGTCCTGTGCCTATAGAACCCGCATATCCTGCGTCTTTGGTGTACGGTGTGTAATCCCACAGGCTGCCTCCCCTTCCACGGATCCCCGCCCCTCCTTTCTTTCGTACTACTCCCGGACTCCTCGGAGGCCCCCGTGGCACGACTCTTTGCCTCGTGTAAATCAGGAACTATGGTGACGGGCGAGGCCTTGCGCGTGTGGAATACTCACCTAATATATCGCGAGCAAACATGGTAAACGTTGAAAGAGAGATAAAGCCTTAACGGCCACTAAAAACGACTATAAAACGTACCCGACGACGAAATCCTATTGAAATTTCCGCGACGGAACAAGGGCCCCGATGAAAATAAAAAAAAACAGTACCGTCCCGTGCTTCGGTTGGAACGGTAGACGTTAAAATAGAAAACGTGCCGAATGGAGCGAACAAACGTTGATGAAAATTTATCGATACGAAATTATTGACCACTTTCAATTTAATGAACGAGCGAGTTTCATTTGGTACCGCATTATGACGCTGTTCAATTGAAAGGACACTAAATACCGTCAGATATGAGTGAGCTCGTCTATATTAACGACTACTACAAAACGGTACATTAGGAATATACCGAGTGACGAATTGCGTGAAAATCTTGGTTACAGAAAATTGAAACTCGGTCAATGTTTTTAGTCAATAGCGACAATGAATTTGTGGAACTGTGTTTTAATAAATAATAAATTTCATTAAATATAAATATAAAAAGTGGAATCAAGCTGATTTTTCGTACAAATAACTTTGGTGCGTATAAAATATTCACTGCTTTAACGAAGCGCCTGCTCGATTCTCCATTCTCGACAAGAATTCCAAGTGACCAGTTCAATCTCTATTTTTTTCCGACGCGCCACGTAACAAAATTTATAGAGACTTTGAAGCGAAAGTTTACTCGACGTTTGAAATATAATAAAATAATCAGTATCCATAAACCCTCAACCTCCAAAACGCTCCTAGAATCTCTTCCTAAATTCTTCCTTCTCGCCCGACCAGCGAACCGAAACGACGAAACGTTTGAGACATCTAATCGCGCTGGAACCGAGTCACACCATAAACAACGGTCTAAAAAGAAAAACGAAAGCAATAGTGAAACAGCGCATCCGCGTTCTCGTCGTCCGCGAAGTATTTCGCGGATAGAGAAGAGCCCAGGGAACATGAAAATGGCAAATGGGCGAGTGCACGAGCCGCGATCTCGAGCCGAGCCTGGGCAAGCCTGGGCAGAGGCACAACCCGGTACTTTCGTTTCGAGCAAATTCCAAGTTTCGCGGAAGAAGATTATCGGGTGTGGAGAGGAGAATCGCGGCTTCGTGCCAGCCAGCGGAAAGAGGAGTCGAGGCGCCGTGTCGAAGCTGAAAGATGGGGTACGAAAAGGGGACGGAAAGGACGCGGACGGAGAGGAAGTTGAAGAAAAAAAACAACGACAACGGGAGTACGAAGAAGAGGAAGAAGGAGAAGGAGACTAGGAACAAAAAAAAAATATCGGGTCCGTTCCTTCCCCTCCTTTTTCATCTCGTTCTTCTTTGCTTTCGCGAAGATGACGAAGCTGGTGCATCACGACGCGCACTTGAGAGTCTAGCATTACCCGATCTTCCTTTCTCACTATTCTTCCCTCTTCGCAACCCAATGAAGAGTGCAGGAGTGATCAATCGAGTGCCTCTCTCGTTACGTCCATCAACAATGGTCCACGAACCGAAGAATCGATCAGGGAGAGAACGATACGTGTATGCATCACCCGCGTTCTTACTCAGCACTGAAAACGAGTGAGATGGAACGAGCGAGCCTTCGACGCGTCACGTATCTTCGTTGCACAGCGCTTGCTCCTCTCCCCCGAGACCGAAAGAGATAAAACTCAGAACCTCGTTCGAACGGTATGAAAATATGATAATACGCGCAAAGATGCAGCCTAGAACGAAACCACGAACACATCGAGAGGAACAAGAACGAGTATCAGGCTCGTCGTAAGAAAATGAGAAAGATGGCCGGATAGATGAAAGCGTGAGAGACGAGAAGGCTGAGGTGTAATTTGATGACTCCCGGTACATGCTAAGTAATGAGCTATCGACAGTATGAATACCAATTTCGCGCTCCAAGAGACGCGTAAGAGAGACGGAGAAAGACCGACGCGGAGAGAGTACTCGGCGAAGCTTGCGTTATCCCTTTTTATTTTTTCACTCGTACAGGGTCCGCTTTGTGCTTCTGGCATCGAGAAAATTTATTATGCAAATAGAAAGTATCGCAGTGGACGGAAGCAAATAAGAGAGCAATAGGATCTCTCGGTAATAAAGCAATGGAAAGGTTTCGCAATTTCTCAAGCGTTATTCATCGTTCAAGTTTTTACAAGATACGGATTTATCATATTTGATATTAATTTTTTATTCTCGATGATAACTTTTTTGGATTAAATATTTTTGGATTATCGTAATAGTGTCGATCGTTCTGTTGCGAAAGAACACGAAAGTATAGATTTTTATACAAAAGTTTTTCTGTAAAGAAAGTCCAAAATTTTCAACGAGTAATTCGTGAATAATTTAACGCGGTGATTTGTTTTTAGTGAATCCGTATCTACAATTATGTACATTTTTTCAAGTCCGACATTAGTTGCAAAAAGTTCTCGTATGACGCCAGGAAATTGGTATTTCCAACTTGAAATGGAGGAGTAGACATTTTTTTTTATGGCGGTGCGTGGGTCTCGACGCACCTTGGACCTTCGCCGTCCGTCGGCTCCGTGCAGTGTGTTTCATATTTCGTTTCTCAATTTCGTTTAGTACTCGATATATTATGAAACTTTTGATGAAATATGTGTAATTCAGGAAAAGATTTAATTTTTGTGTCGAAACAGTGCGAAAATTGAAAAAAATCTCCGTATAATTTTTGCGTTTAACTTGTGCAACATCCTAATCAAGAATGTATAATGATATAATAAAATAATAGTCGTAAAATTGAAATGAGAATAAAGCGATAATTAGAAGACTGACTTCATTACAAACATAAAAGTTAATACTAACTAATATCGAATGTGCAATTATGAATGAAAAATAATGAATCAAAAAACTGATGTGTGTAAAATTGTCTTCTAAGATCAATATTATCCACGCAATATAAAAATGACGTTAAAAAATCGCGTATCAAGTGTTTTATTGAAATATTTATCGTTTATCGTTTGATGTACTCTAAAAGCCAAATAAAATACTCCGACAATCGAAAAAAATGATCCTTCGTCTTTGCGTTCCATTTGGAAAAGCTATACATATATGCATTGCGAAATAAATCATTCCTCTTGAATTTTTTTCTCGCACTTTCGAACACGTTTCGGATACACCGCTGATAATTAAAACAACGTTTTTTGTTTCTTCTTTCTTTCGTTGATCGCGTAAATTTTTCTTTCGGTGTGCCAGTCCGTCGAGACACGCACGGACCTCCATCTTCCTCTTCATCATCGCAGCTTCTTCCTCGTCCTTCTCTTTCTCTTTCTTTCCTCGACCGCTATTCTTTCGTTCGAGGCCCACCCACGGCACCATTACATAAGCGAGCGCGAGGAGCTCGAATGAGGGACGGGGCTGGATTTCTCTCTCGACCGAGGCCACGAGGAGAAAGACCGATGAAGGAGAATAAAGGAAGGATGCTGGGTGAGATGAGTTTTCACGGGGAATAACCGCGCTTGCGTTGTACCGTTCGTCTCTCTCTCTCTCTCTCTCTCTCTCTCTCTCTCTCTCTCTCTCACTTTGCACTGATAAACGATAACGATAATCTTTTATTCATGCTAAAAATCCAGTTTGACGATCCAAGTCGTCCATCTTCTTTGCCACGTATCTTCGTCCGATATGGCGCGTCCCGTTCTCGTTTAATTTCTCTCGGTGCATCCTGACGTCGTACGAAGCTGAATAAAAGTTCGAAGCGCGTTCGCACCGGCGGCCGACACTCCCGTGCAAATTCTTCGTTCGTTGGGCGTAACTCTCGTGCGATTGCCGCGCGAGTGGCTTCTCACTCAACGAGAATTGCACGACTCCGGGGCATCGTTTTCGACGCGCGGGATTAATCATCCGCCCTATCCTCGTTCTATTTCAAGAAGGAGTAATTATCGCGTCCGTTCGCGAGGAGCCGATATGGATTACGAGTACGGCCGATTGGCTCGGCAAAGTCTCGGGCGTCAACTTCCGTCCGAATTCTTCCGTTTCCTTTCCGCATCGGGCCGATCAGTCCCGATGGTGCGAGAACCAGATATCCGCATTCCCGAATCTCATCCGCGTCTCCGGCAGGCACGGTGAAGAGAAAGCGGACGGGGGTGACACCAGAGATTGAATTATTTGTCGCCCGATCGTTATCTCCGTCAGGCATCAACGGATTCATGCGCACCAACGAGGATTTACCGCTTCGACCTTTCTCCTCCATCGCGGGAGGGAGAAGAGGGCTGGATGCCCCGATGGATCGACGCGCGGGATCCTCCATTCTTCCGCCGAAATTCGACGACCGGTCGAACAAAACGAAACGAAAATTTCGCTCGGCGGAAAAAACGACGAGCTCGCTCAAACGCGAAAATTCGTTCTACCCCTAGTGACGCGACAGTATTCACGGCCAACCCTCGAAATTTAACGAAAACAAATTCCCGATTGCAAAAAATAACCGAAATGGAAACTACGGATTATTCGCGTACGATCTCTGCGATCGGAGCACCTCGGTGGTTTCTTCGTGACTGACCGAAAACTCCCGGGCTCGTTTATGATCGACGAGACGAAAAGAAAAAGGGAGAGAGAGAGAGAGAGAGAGAGAGAGCGAAACAGAGGGAGCGCGGGAATGAAAAAAAATAAATTCGGAGAGAAGAACGCGAAGAGAGGCGAAGGTTCACGGCTTATGACTGCCCGAAGGCAAACACCGAACTAGACGCGCGATCTTGGGTGTACCTTCTGTACAGTTCAGCGTCCGTCTAGATATACATATACACATTTATATATATATGAGTGTTCGTGCATCCGTGTATTTCCGTGCCTAACTATATTGCAGGGCTATAATGGACGTATAAATGACTGCAGTCGCAAAGGTAAAAAGGTAACAGTTATGTCCTTTTCCATTGTCACCTCCCAGACGCCCGGAACTTTGTACTTTTCTTTTCGCGTTCCGTTTTACGACGTTTTAGCCTCCCCCGGCTTAAAAAAAGTTAACGCTGCGTCGACGACGGTTGCGGCCGTAAAACGTTTATTGGTATTGCCCGATGAGGGAGGAAACCGAGGGAGCAGTTTAGAATTTGGTCGTAGGGTGTACTCGGCGTTTCAGGTAAGAACGACGAATTTCGGGACTTCAGTTTTGCTACCGTTACTTTTCTTGTATTCTTTATGAGTTCATTTTCGTGTCCTACGATTCTCGCTATTTTTGCTGATTAAATATCAATCGCGGTTACAAAAATGGCTCGATCTAGTTTTTTTAAAATTACAATAAAAAATGCTGCGTTACCTAAAACGTGGATATATTTCATGATATCGAATGTCGCTTTGAAGCTCATTTGATAATTCGACGATCGCGTTAAATATGCTAATTTTTTAGAACAGATAATAGTGACATTTTAAATTAAATTTAGTCGGAATATCTTATGTTTTATATAATTAGTGTAAAATACATATAATCCTATAATATGTAAGCTGCGAAATACAATAACTTGTAAATATGCGATAATAATAACTATTAATTTGCAGCGGATAATATTATAAATTAAAGTGGCAAAAAAAAATAATTAGTAAGTTGGACCGAATTTATTTCCGTTGCGTTCCAACGATGCGAACTTGAGCGTCGTTCAACACGAGCCCTAAAATCCCTAAGTTGAGATACTTCGAATCTACTTTGATCGTGATTCGGGAATGGGCCTGTGATCATTTGACAATCCTGCTAAATTGCACGGACGCCCGTATACCAATGTAAACGTGTTAAGTCAGTGCTGCTTCGCCGCTTGATGAACAAGTGGACTCGGCAAGCGAAGAGCACTGTGCACTCCCTTTGTCGCAATGTAGCCGAACTGCGCGCGCCGAGGAACGTGCCTCCGTGAAACCGTAGCGCACCAGAGTTTTATTACCCTCCAAGTGTCGTACGTAGTCCGACGAGCCAAATTACGAGCTCATCTCGCTTCATTTCCTTTCCATCTTTTTTTCTCGTTCGTCCCTTTCCTTGTCTCCTTGTTTCTCTCTCTCTCTCTCTCTCTCTCTCTCTCACGTTTCCTTCCTGAATCCCAACCTCGAAATACTCACGTTCGCGTTACGATTTATTGCCGAATCGCCTGAAGGTGCAAGTGCAACGGAGACGGTTCTGTGCCAGCCTCGGCAATGATACTATGCTAATAAACGTTTGGCTCCAAACGTCACGACGTTTAAGCGTCACAGACCTTTCCGTTTAACATTGTCCGTTGTATATTGACGGCGAAAAAAGATAAAAAAGAAAATATACGTCGTCGACGTTATGCAATGTATTTAATTATTTTTTTTTTTTGCAAGACAATCGGCTTTAAAATTTTGTCAAAGCTGAACGGAAAAATTTGCTTGGACGTTCATGAACGATAAATTACTCGTGCTGTCGAATACCCCCTAAAACTGTACGGATGTTATCGCGTCGCATCGATAGTGGAAGAAAAATGCGTTTTCGAATTACTTGGAATAATTGAGGAATTATCGTTGCACGTTTTTAAATTTATATAAAAATGGTAATTAAATAATATCTTTATTTTATTTCAATAATACTTTTGATTAATAATTTAATTTAAGCATAATTACAATATGAATGTTAGGCAATCAATAAACATGAAAAAATACTATATATCTTTCGCGCCGATCGATAGTAAATTTAAAAAATGATAGAAAATTGATTTCTAATCTAATGGAAATAGTAACGTGAATGGAACAAATACACGTTTGCGTCAAGTTGCCACCAGAATTACGCGAAATTGATCAAATTACGTTTTCCCTGAATGATTGTGTTCCATTTACGACATTCCGTTTAACCGATCGCGAGTAAACACGCCGAAATATATGTATGTGTTTTTTAACTACCGAATACTGAGAAACGACGTTTTCTTAGCGAAGCCCTCGATTTCCAAAATAAGTAACGGCAATTTGCATCGACACGCTCGCTGAGCGTTGAGCCGAGTGAGTGCAGTATCTTGCGTAGTAAGTTTCGATGATTGCTTCTGCCTCGGTTTGCCAAGCCTCGTACGATCGCCCGATCGCGCAGCGTGTATCATTATCAGTGCCATTTGGCCAATTTGCCCAAGACACGATCATTTCCTGCCCGGTGTGTTTCTCAACCCGTTTGCAATGAGTTATTGCTCCAGCGTCGTGTTGCTCTCTCTTCAACAACGCTCGAAACCCCGTTGAACATCACGAGCACCGATGTATTTACGCGTCGACGAGGATCGTTGGATGTTGCCCTGTTATCAGTGCTTACGCGTAATCGAAATCGCGATTACTGATCGTACTTGTAACGTGTCCAATTATTGACGAATTTCGGAATCGTTGCGTACGCGTGGCGTCGTGCTTGTCAAATTTATTGTTCATAATTTTCCACGTGCGTTATCTCTCTCTCTCCCCCTCTCTCTTTCTTGTATATAAAATACGAGGAATCTTCCATTTTTAATTTTTAAATCGTTCCTGTTAATACTAGTCCTCGACATTTTCTATCTTTATTTTGAATTTAATATCTATCTTTATTTGTAATTCTCGATATTTTCTTTCTTCGCTGGGTACATTTTGTACGTACCTTTATTTTAATCAATGTGAAAGTTAGCCTCATAATGTACGAGAATTTGATGAGCGTCAATCGTTATTATCAAGCAATCGTTTCTTCCTCTCTTTTTCGTGATGATAATAGCCGAGTTTCATTTCCGGATTATGCTGGCACACGAGACGCGTTTCGATTTGGGTCTCGAGCAGAGGTTCTCAAAACCTCTTATCATCTCCATCGTCCTGGGTGGACGGAGAAGATGATTCAGAAGGAAGAAGCCGGAATATGCGGGAGACCGAAGACGCGAGGGCCTTTATACGAAAAGAACGAAGGAGCAAGGAAGGAGCGACGGAAAGAGAGGGTTTGTGTTACCAGCAAACAACACACAGCACAAACGCTATCGCTGCCGATGCCGCCTCTCGTAAATTGCTTTGGCTAATGGCGCAGCGTTCGAGCCTCTTCCATCGTGCACATAGCTGTTGCTTTTATGCTGTGTAGCTTTCGCACCCCAAACATCCACCTTGCAGCTTGGGCGCTCCGCCGTGTCACGATACGTGTTTGTTCGCAGCTTTTTTCCTCGTCTCTTCCCTCCGTTTGAATGTTACTTCACATAAGTTTCGCAATTCAATAACGCGCGTTAACGTGCCTTCTGCGTTCCTTCGTGATACCAGTTCTCAACAGCCGCAACTTTCGTCCTGATTATATTTCATGAAACCGATGAAATTCCTTTTCCTTAATGGCGCCCATTCGCATCTTTGAATTTTATGGGCTACACTGTCTACTTTAGCACGGTCCTTGGGAGAATCCCGGAGCCCGTGGTAGCTGTTTCCCGATGCAGCTGGCGTAACAGGAGGGCACGAGGAAAGTGCCGAAAAATCAGTATATTCATTCGTTACCATCGGAAACTCGATGAAACTACCGTGCACCGAGTTATCGATCGACGTACAAGTCAATCCACGGCTGAACGTGTCACCCTTTCGTGTATTGGGCTGGCCCGTGTTGTTTTTATACGTGGATTTTTCAAAATCATCGTATCTCACATCCCGAAGCTTCTATCTGTTAATACACGTCGGAATCGGTCACCGATCCAGAACTCTCGAGGATACTCTCCCTGCTGACGCCCCGGGACTCCATAGAGAAGAGAGTTTACGAGAGTTACGCGATCGCGCCGGCCCCCTCCTCCGTTCACGTCAAACGAGGCGCTTAATCGTTGGCACAATGCGCGAGAAGCGACCACCGGGCAATCTCCGCGTTTTTCGTTGTGTATACGTAACGTGTATGAACCCTGTCTCTTTCTCTCTCCCTCTCTATCGCTCTTTCACTCTCTCCCGCTGCCTCTCCGTCGCGTATCGATAAAACGACCCTGGCGCGCAGCTCCGCGTGATGAATGCGTAATTCTCGCACTTGGCCAGTCTCTCGTACAATCGCGTACGCATTTATCCGCTTAATGTTGTATACGGCTGCGGATATATATTTTTTTCAGTCTTTCGCGCGTTCGAACGGGGATAGGTGGACTCGACACGGATCAGAAATGAAGAACCGTGATGTGCTTTCGAGATTAAGCCAACGTACTCTTCTTGTCGAATGCTTCAATGAAATTTGGACTCGACGCTTTCGCGCCAGGTTCTACTTCGCGCGTACCTTTTTCTCGTCGTTGAAATTCGGACTGTCGAAACGTCGCGTCATTAGCGTTAATCCACCACGATTCAATTATATCTACAATAGCGGAAACAGAATTCCGGGTCCGGACGTTGGTTTTGCCAGTCTGAAGAACTTCATCGCTGCCCCGGAATAGGTCACTTTTGGAAATTCTATCCGTATCGATGTAAACTCCCCAATGAGGATAACTCCGCACGAGCAATAAAGAATTTCCTCCTTAGGAAAGTACTTCAATAGGACTGATATCGCATCATCGAGGTAGTTCTCCTCGGCGTAACATTAATCAAAAATTTCGATAAATAGAACCATATTCTCTGTCATCGAAAGTAGCCGTCCCCTTTTCCCTCAAGATGTTTCCTCGCCTCTGTTGAAACGATCATCTCGCCGGGCCGCAAAAAGGGTAGGGGTTCGGTCAACCGGACCGATCTACCTGTCGTTGGACCAGTCCCATTATGACCACTCGAGCCGGTTAAAATACAGGCCGCAACCGTGAAGGCGAACCTCTCGAGGATAATAGACGAGAGCCGGAGCTTCGGTGATTATTGATGATCGGGGTTAAAGGGTAAACAGAGAAGTGCACAAATGGCGGTGTAAAGAGCGCGAGAATGGAGGATGGAAAGGTAAATTAGTCTGGCGCCTCCTCGACTATGCAGGTATACTTACAAATACGGGCCTCGGGCTTCACGAGCGTTCACTTGGCGTTACACCTATAGATGTAACGCGCATCCCTTACACGTACGACTCTCGGCAGATCCGCCGAGGTTTATCCGGGGTAATCGGTTTGAAGGTAGCAGCCGAGTCTCTACTCGAACGTGCCGCGCGATCCGCTACCGCGACGCTTTCGCATCGGCCCGATATCGAGGGCGCGATACGCGTACCAGCGAAGATCTCTTCGCGACGCTGTTGGGAAGAAGAGGCTCGTTGGCGATCGGCGTTTTCTCGAGGTTGCCTCGGGGGAGATCGATGAGCTCGCGCGTAACGCCGGGCTGATCCCAGGCTCTGCGATTTATACGATCATGAACGGATATTTTGCTCCCTCGTGCACGAGTGCGTTGCGGGTATAGCACGTGGATGGATACGCGTGGATCTCCGCCGCGTACGCGTTCGTACGCATCGTTCGTCCTGGAGCGTCGATCTTGCGCGTAACGCTTCGAACGTGCTCGACGATCATCCACGGAGGTTTCCACGTACCCTTGGCCTCCCCCGAGCCTCCGATCGTACCGACCGGGAATCGAAAAATCGGCAAAAAGGATGACCGACCGGAACGAGGCGACAGACCGGAATTTCTCGAAGAAATCCTCCATCGGACGTGTCCGAAGGATCGTTTCAACGTTGCCGCGACGCGAGAGTCGGACGGTAGGGCGGCAGGGGGGAGAAGGGCCGCGCGCGTTGCGGTTAAGCCGCGCGCGTTACATATACGGATGGTTTACTCGCAGCGGAGCGCACTGTGGCAGGTGTTGTTCGTAATGGCCGCTTCATCGAGGCGGCGAACGCTCGTTTCACGTAGAGACTCTTGCCGGTCTCTCGTTGACGGCGCCCACGGCGGTTACGCGCACCGAACACTCGTACTCGCAGGGAGACGAGAAACGGGGGAAGGACTCGCGAAAAAACTCGTGGTCCTGGCGACTCGCGAGAACGCTCGGCGAAAGTCTTTGCGGCAAATCCAGTCTTGCAAAAGTATTGACCGATCGATCGGTTGCTTCTTTCATTGAAATTCATAAGGAAACTTCTTTCTTCCAGTAGAAAATCGTAAATATTACGCCGAGGCTGAGAGTCAAGAGGAAATATTTGGAATATCTTTATTCATTTGATTCGCGTTGATCCAATTGTTCATTTATTTTCTTGATTCGATTCGAAGGTCGTGCATGTTTGTGGATTTTTATCGCTCTAATTGTCGCAAATTGTATTTGATGGAAATGTAAATGTTGCTTCGCCCGTTTCTGACATCGCATACGTTTCGACCGATGAATATGCAGAAGTTGTATTTCCATGTGTAATTCGAGTTCATAAAATGCTCAGTTATCGAGCTGTCAATAGTTCCTCAGCGCCTTTTCCTTCTCAAGACTGACGGTACGTATGGGCTTCGACGTAAATTGCGCGCGCGTATGAGCGGTCATTATCCACGTAGGTACGGTGTACCAGCGAGCGCTGTTTCTTTATGGCGATTTTATCGGGGTATACTAATTGAATACGGGCTATACAGCCGCGACGCTAGGCTGCACTTTGCAAGCCCACGGATCGCCGGAAAAATAAAAGGGATGTGATGAAAAACGTGCGAATGAGGGCACTTTTCCGTCTACTTTTGCATCGGCCGCACCGCGATGACACAGCGGAGAAATCATTATTTATCGTCGTAATTGGACAGGCAGGATTCTTTTTTTGCATTTTTTTATTACGACTGCCATCAATCGCGATTATGATACGAATCGCGAGCAGAAATTACGAGTTAAATAATACGATTCGACTACATTTACGATTGGATCATTTATCAAGTACCGTTGAAAGTCCGATGATAACTTCATTTTTATTGCTCTTGACTCGCACTTGGCCGGTTTTTTTTTTTTTAGAGGTTGCTCTCTCAGGAACTCTTTCTAATAGCTCACCAGCAGAATTTTCTACATCCAACCTGACTCTCGTAGATACGTTTCGATCTTTCGATTTTTTCGTTTCGACGTAAACAAACGAAACACAGTTTCGTTGCAATCTTTTTTTTCGAATGCCAATTCTTGGAGTCCTGGGATGGAACGATTCGGCTCAAGCAAAATCCTCATCACTCGGAGGCAGTTCAAACTCCGATTAGATTGCTTTTCTCTGTTTCAAGAGACCGGAGTCTCGAGTGCACGTGTACGAAGGGTCGTACACGAAGGGAGATGAGTTTCTTCCTCCGAGAGCAACGTCTTAATTGATAGTGCGAGCTTAATTGATAGGAGTACGGGGACAAAAAGAGCAACGGCGCGAGAAACAGGGAGGGAAAGGGAGAGGGAGTAGGAAGAAAAAAGAAAGGATGCACGAGCTCATCAAGAGAGCAAGGAACGAATCTCGCATTTGCGTTTGCATATACACACGTATTAATGTCTCGTACAATGTTACCGTGTAGTGTGTACACAGTTGAAGCGAGAGGGATGAGAGACAAGAAGCAAAGGAGACAGAGAGAGAGAGAGAGAGAAAAAAAGCGAGAAAGAGAGGGAGACGCGAGTCCGCAGTGGGACGAGACATAACTCTTTGCGCATGAAATTTGCAAAACGGCGAGATAGCAAACGAGCACAGAGTCGTGTTTATAATCCAAGAGGAAAAGAGAGAGAGAGAGAGAGAGGGAGAGAGTACTCCGGCTCTCGGGGCCCTCGTACATGCGAACAGCTCGTCCATCAAACCGAGAGAACGTTGCGCCGTCGTTGGACGATGCACACTCACACGTGCACACAAATTTGCAAACGTAGGCCATCGCAGCATCTACGAAAAATTATTTAACGAGAGAGAGAGAGAGAGAGAAGGGGGGGGGGGGGCATCACAAATACACATGGAAAAAGAGAATTATAGAGGAAAAGAATGAAAGCGAGAGATGGAAGAGGAAAAGGGAAACCGAATTCGGGCCGTGGTCGATCCGCGACTGGAAGCGAAACCGCGTTACGCGGGCGTCTCTTTTCGCGCTCGTTTAAAACGTGCCGGCCTTGTGCGCCCTTTTATCGCCGTCTGTCCATCCGCCTTCGCGTATACGTGTACGAATGGCCCGACGTCCAAACGCTTATACTCTCTTCGCTCCATACGTTTCGGTTATAACGTTCGCCATGGAATTTGAAACCCGCGAGACGCGCTCTCTCGAAATAAAATAATTCGGCGCTAAGGCCCGTCGTTCGGCAATATAAATGGGCCATTGTGTCACATCTGTACAGTCACGGAACGAACGCCGCAGAACCGTCTCGTATGTACAATTAAGTTTACCGCAGCTAGTCTCAGAGTCCATCGATCTTTTTTTTCCTCCGTAATACGGATGCTCGTTTTTACTTGCCCTTGTACGTTCAGCTGGTATTTCTTTTTAATCAACGTAACGTTCGGGGATTACGCTCGCACGGATGCGCGGTTTAATTGCCGGGGAACGAACCAACGGACGTTTTTAATTTCGCCAATTTGACTCGCCGAAGGACGGCGACGAGCCCAGTCAATTTCGTTGTGCGATAGAATTTTGTGCTTTCGTATAAATCGTTTAACGCATAGATTTTATATACTTTTTTAAGATACTTAAAAATGAGATCCGTCTTATTTTGATGTTGCTTGTAAAAAGGAAGCAGCGTCTTTTAAAAATAAGACGCGTTGTTGGGTTGTATACGGAAAAGAACTCCTCCGTTGAACGTATAGACTATTTCATAATTAAAAAATCAAACGCTTCGGTAACATTTCTATTTTAATCGTTATTCATAAATCTGCATCGAACGTGCTCAAGCTTACGCAACAATCTAATCGACCAAAAACGGAATGAATTTTTCAGTTAAATGAAAATTACAAATTTGGAATTCAATGTGTCACGTTTTTATTCATTTTTGCGACGCAATATATTTATAAATAATAGGGTTTCCTCTTCTTAATTCTCGTTTCTGAAGATTATAAAAATACGAACCGGACGTAAGCTCGATGACGAACGGGCCTCACGAGCGACACGTACCCACGTACCTAATACTCGGGCGAGGTGGTCGAATGTTTTTTGGACGCGCAGTACAAGCGCGTGTGCGCAACGGGCGTGGAGGAAGAGCGCGAGGCAGAAGGGAAAAGGGCGTAGTAAGTCATACGAAGCGGCTCGTACGTCATCCTCCATCCGGGCCACGAAGAGCGCGAGCGTAACACATGGAAGCGAATCCTGAATTTCCTACATGCTCTCGGGACCTGCGCTGGTCTTCGCGTGTACACCCGTCTATAGGAAAGGTAGGTTAGATCGTGTGTGCGTTTCCCAGCCGGAGAGCACGCACCCACTCCGGTGCTGCCTCTTTAGGTCGGGGCCATTGCTATCGTGCGCGCCTCGACTATGCTTCGGCCAACTCCGCGTCTCGTTCTCTCGCTCTTCGTCTCCGACGATCTCATCTTTCATCCGTATCTGTTTCCCACTCTCTCTCTCTCTCTCTCGATATCCCGGTCCGTATCTTTCTCGCTATCTATCCATCCGTGCACCTATGGCCCAGAGGCAAAGCCGCTCGATCAAAAGCAGCGAAACGCACCACGCGCCTACGTTCGACGCTGGCGCACTCGCGCGCGCGTTTGCAACTATCGCGATTCTTACGAATAAGAATAATTCTCCGCCACTCTCGTGCTCCGTCTCGATTATGCCCGAGAAATGAATCAACGATTAATCATCCATCCCCGCTCGGCCACATATTTTCTCGATTTATCGTTGCGATTTATCATTCTACCGTTTTCAACGCGCGCTCTCCGGTATAACGGAGCGAAACATCCAGCGATTAGATTACACGAGTGGCCAAACGGGTGTGAGTACTCGAGTGATTTTTGTACGTTTGCGCGAGGGAGTACGGATCGCCGCGGAAAAACGATCGCACCGTGCCGACTCGACGAACGGATACGAGGGAGAGACCAAAAGAAAAACAACGTCTGCCGGTAACTCGGTTGATTGTTAAACTTGGGCGAAACGGTCCTTCGAGCCGCGCAAACGTCGATATCCACCCTTCCCTCGTGGCAGGTAATTAAGATAAGAAAGCGGACTCGATTGCCCGCGACGTTATTTTCTTTATGACGGGACGCATCCTCGCGCGCGCTTTTCTTTGCTTCTTTCCTTCGTTTTTTTCGTTCGTTGTCCCGCGGGCCTTCTCTCTCGTGCAAACGCGATAGCGGGATGGACCGCGTTGCGCCGCGGACCAGCCGAAATTGACGCATTATCGTGCTCCATTCGACAGCGAGGCGATCAATCGCGAGCAAACATTTTTACGTACGGAACATTTATACGCAGTTTTTATTTGTTCTTCTTATCGCGAACGAACGTTCGCGTCGTTCATTAGCGTTCCTCTCAGCGGCTCTCTTCAACGCTGCTTTTCGATTCGAGCGGTGTTGCCCCTAAATATTCAATTATTTTATTCGTCACTCGCTCGTGAACCTTCGCGTCACAGGCGATGAAAAGCAAAGTTTGCTTTTATTGTTTTTCACAACTGTCGTAAAAAGAGCGATTGCGTTATTCGTAATCGACGATAGCGACTCCTTCGCGACTCGGGACGTCGTCGCGAGGCGTCTCGCCGGTAACCTCGTTCGGAGCGGAAGTTTATCTTACCGACCGATCCCGCTCGCGCGGGCTTCCACCGCCAATATACACGTATAACTTGGAGTCGAGAAAGGCGAGTCGAAGGAGCGCTTCGGGTGGGGAGTAAACGACCCGAGCTGCGATTTCGTCGTCGTAAACGTCAGCGTTACGGTTACAGTGGCTGTTCGTTGCTAGTTTATATTGAACGAGGTTACTCCCCGAGGTACGTAACACCCACCGGAACGGTCGTGCGGAGTAGGAAGAGCCGCACCGTACAGTACCCGCGATACGTATATACGCGTGCCTCTGTGGGAGCTCGAATTATATCCACGCGTATCCGTGTGTCCGCGCGTCTCTGTGTACGAGCGAGTGTACTTCGTAGACTCCGGTTGCCCGACGAGTATCGGACCTCGTGCTCCGAAAGATCCTCCACGTGACTTTTGCGCGGGAACTCCTTTTCCATTCCACACGGACGCACCCGAGATTATCCGTGACTTTTTATTACGCGAATTTAATAGGAGTACGTCGGCTGATAATGTCATTGAGTACAAATGCTAAATCAATGCAAAATTTACATCGAAAAAACAATTCTCTACGCGTACGAGGAGCCTGACGAGGCGATGCGTTCGCATCTATAGCGAGTCGCGAGTTTGGAGCTCATTAGTGGATTATTCGAAGCGCGTTTCCGCGGAGAAGCGTCGATCGGAAGGACCAGCTTTCCCGCCCGCGGCTTCTTCCGCGTAAACAATTTTATTCGAAAAGTCAATTTTCGCTCTATACAACTCAGTCGTGCGAGAGATTAATTTACAATTCACCAAAAATATATTTGCGTTGTTAAACGTATTGTACTTTGTCCCGTCGAACCGGTCGAGGTTTTCGTTCTTCGAGTGTTTCGTTTCGTACGTTCGTTAGTGAAATTCTCGTAAAACAGGGAACGGTACATCCCCTTAAAAGCGAAGTTACGAAGGGAAGTACGAGGGAAGGTTCCTCGTATCGTCGCTGGTCAGGTTTATCGCTGTCGTTTAATGCGCGTTTGGAAAAACTGCACGTCTGACGTATACGAGAAGATTCTCGAGTTTTCTCGGTTTGAGAAACGAGGAAATCAGGGGGAATCCGTAGATAAGGGGGTTTTTGCCCGTTGCGGTCGATGCGTTTCTTTTATGCACGAAGCTTTTCTCCGACGAGCCCTCTAATTACCCCGCGGAGTCTCGCTCGCTCGCATTCCCGAACTACCCCTCGTTTCCTCCTTCTCTTTCCCACCGGAGGTGGTACGAGGTCGTAAATACTACGGCAACGCGTCGCATCTGTGCGGGAGAAAGTCTACGGTGAAAGTGATCAACCGGGAGAGGAGCCGGTCGTTGCGAGGAAGCACATCGCGCCTGTCTCTTGTTCGCGCGGGTCGAGGGGTCGTAAAGAACAACTTCGAGGAATTGTATCGCTCGAAGCTTCCGCGGGATGCTCCGGTAAAGATCTCCCGACTACGATGAATCGCCTTCCAGTGGCTGGGGACGATTAAAACGCCGCGGGATCGTTCAATCTTCTTTGGTTAATCGAAACGCGTAATCTCGGGGACAAAAAAAATTGTAATCGATGGTAACGGAGCGAGAACTGGTAATGAGAAAGGAATTTATGATATTGATCGATGGGTCGTTCCTATCAAACGCTCGATGTAATTTCAGACGGGAATGCGTACAGCCGGGTACGCACGTACGATTCATTCGGGCGTGTAATCCGAACCTCGTTAAGTACGGCTCGTTTAAACCTTGACATTATAGCGCCGGGAATATTGAACGCCTGTACTATTTTAACGCGTGGGTTTCGCGCTCGAGAGTCTATCGTTTCGTATAGATATTCGCGCAAAGCTCAATGCGCTGTTTGTGTATGTACGCCCGAGTGCCCGCGCGCGTGTCATCGCGACCGAAAATAATCTATAGTCCCGATACCGAGCTGGCATACTTCGATCTCCGGATACCGTAATTTGACACTTCGAGGTTCAACGACGTATCGAGCTCTTCGCGACAGGCGCACGCGTCGCAACCAGCTTCGAGGACATTGTATTTCTATCTATCGGTCGGTCGGGTATTTGGCTCGTCGGACGTCATCTTGAAGAGTTTTAATGTTTGGCATCTTTTGTACACTCGTATAAACAGATGTTGCAACGTAGCAATGGTAATTGCGTGGTTATCGGCACTTCCGGTTATTAGGATTTCCGGTTGTATCGATAACGATCTTGATATTTCAATGTTCAATGAAATTTGGTTAACGAAAAGACGGAGTTTTTGGAAAATCAAGCTTTACGAATGGGACGATTAATAAGGAATTCGCCGTGCGAGTGGAGAGACGCGAGGAGACCGGTCGACTGTAAATCGGCGTATCGATGAAACGACTAAACAACGATAACATCGCGCGTCCCGAGGCGTTCTAGCGAAGACTCCGCGGCGAAGACGGTAACCAACCACTCGGCTCTCAGTGAAATGAGTCAATGACTCTCGATCTCGCGTTGGTTACGTCCGCCGGTGTACGTGCAAACCTGTTCTCAGTCCTGCGAGAAAATTGCTCCGTCACGAACGAATCAAGCAACAATTGGAGCATCGATTGCGCAATGAGAAATTATTATTGGCATTATAGTCGGCGCGAAAACACAAAAATGGACTTTCTTTTCACCCGGAGCACTCGAGTCTGTCATAATAACGTCGACCTGTCGATAAAAAGGAAGATCAACGTTTTTCGGCGTGTTTTTCCTGGAGGAAATTGATCACGAATGAAGGGACATCCGGCAATTAGGGCGATGGTCTCGAGGCGAAACCGGGTCAACGATAGAAATATTCGGAGAGGCGTCACCCGTTTGATCGAAACACCTGATCGTAGCGAAAAGTGGCGACGTTTGTGTTTTTTATGAATGGAGAACAACCGGTATCAGCCGACGAAAATGCGCGTGCACCTTCTATTAGGTCCACGGACGTTTCGCCAAATATACGAGGAGTCTTTTCGCTTCGCCCTCTTTCGCTCTCTCTTCCCATTGTGTCCAATGTTACTCGACAATTTTACACGCACTTGACTCTATTCACCGTCACCCCTTGCCCGTTAACTACCTACCCTTTCTTCCTCTTTCTTTCTTTCTCTCTCCCTATCCGTTTCACCATTTCTCGTATTCGCTAGCCGACTAATACAAATGTTCGAGCGACGCCCAGGACGAAAGATAGACGGAGAGGATCGATCGTTCGACGGTCCAACTTTGCGTGCAACCCTACAGCTCGGTTCTTGTCCGCTCCACGTGCTTGCACGGGTAAACTAATGAATCATATACGCAACCGAGTGTACAGACGCTACGTCCAATAACTTTCGGGGACATTTCGCGAATCAAAGTCCACGGGAGATCCACGACGAGAGGGAGCGAGAGAGAGAGAGAAACGTATATAGAAGGGAGAAGCAGGCAGAGAGAGAGAGAGAGAGAGAGTAACCGAGGGGTTGTTGAAGGAGCTGCTGGCACGCGAGGGTTGTACGTACACGAAAAGGCGTGACCCCGAGGTCTCGTATTTATTTATTTATTATACCGCCATTATTCAAAGATCTTCGCTTGCCAATGGCGAGGCAGGGGAAAAACTCTTGCAGAAGGGGGCTCTAAATCCGAGTTGAGACGAAGACACAAAGTGGAGAGATCTTTTTGTAGTACCAATCGAGGTAAAAGCAGATGTCATTGGACAATAGTTGGAAAGCTACATCTTGTTGGGTGCAGTTGAGCAGAGATACGACTAGAAGTCTTTGCCTTCACCGGGGGGTAGACCGACGATTGTCGTACCAATGTACCACTCCAAAAGAAAATTGCGCAACGTCTGCTCGTCCTGGGAACGACGTTTCAACGTCTCTCGCTCTCTTTCTCCCTCTCTCTCGCCCCGCTCTCGTTACATCGTCGTTACTTCCATTCGATGCGCAGCTTCCTCAGCCTCGCTGCGAACTCTTTATTATCAGTATCCCCTTATTTTTACGAGACAACTGGCGCATCAGCGTCGACGCTCGAACGATAAAGCCGGCTGCCGCGATGCCCGTTTCGATCCCTCTCTCTCTCTCGTTAACGCTCGACGACTCTTGTTCGTCGGTTTTTCACGTCGCGTTGTTAGTTATTGCGATTTCGCGCTTTGCCGCGTTCCCGCCCGCGAATCCGTAGGGAGTCTATCCAATGCAGCGCTCGAGTATGCAGGTGAAATCCACGTCACGATAAGCGCGGAGGGAGCGATACAGAAATGCGGCGATAAAACATACCGCGTGCAAAAAAAGTGCAACGACTTCTCACGAATCGTCGTTCTTTCGGGGCGAAGTGATTAAATCAGGGGGAGTCGGACCCCCCACCCGTCGGCTCACTCGAGGTTGGACGGTCTACGTACTCGCGCCGTATACGAGCATATATAAATATATCTATATGTACGCGTGTGTATATAGATCGATGCAAAGTGGATCCCTGCGTAGCCTCCGGGACCACGTGCTCGGTCCCGGTGCATCTCTCGCGGGCTCTCTCAACCTCGCAACGTTCTCCATCTTCCTCGTTCGGTTGCCATTCTAGGTGGATACTGGCTGGTGTGTCGTGTACGAATATACGTTTGTACACGTGTATACGGGTATTAGCTATACGTGTATCTATATCTCCGTCCCTCTCTCTCTCTACTGCCTTTTCGTCTCTTTCCCCCTCCCATCTTCCGCCGCAGCGATATTTCATTCGGGCAATTATGATAATCGTTCGCCGACTCAAACGCGGACAGAGAGCGAGATCGAAGATATCGCTCGACCTCCTTTTTCTTTTCTTTGGCGTTGTTTCGATCCTCGAAAAAAAAAAGAATAAAATAAAACGAGGAGGGGCACGGAGAAATTTGGAATATAAATTCGCGACGACGGAGAGACGAGGAACAAGTGAAAAATTGACGACTGACCTGCAATGGCCATCCAAGGGTAGAACGTATGGTTGGCCGTGGGTTGTTGGTGGAGTTGCGTCGCGACCGGTTGGCTCGCGCTCGAGTTGAGGCTGCAGGTGTTCCACGAGGACGCGATGGACCTCGAGGAGCCGTTGTTGCCGGGACTCGACGCTGGATCACCGCCCACGAGGCCCCCGTAGCTACCGACTCTCGTGCCCTCGGGTGTACACGCGGAGGGTCTAACGACCGGATTGCTCTGTCCGTTCGGTGCCGAGGTAGCGCTCTGCCAAACGTCCTTCGCGGCTGCCATCACCGCCGCGTAACCGTTCTGATGCACGGCCGCGGCGGCCGCCGCGGCCGCTGCTTGTTCCTGCTGTTTGCAGTCTTTGCTCGCGTTACTGGAGTACGAGGAGGTCGTGTGTCCGCTCGCCTCGGGGGTCGACGAGTACAATTTACAGGCGGTCGCGACACTCGCGTCGTAAGGCGAATCCTGGGGTGGTCTCGTGTTCGTACCACCGCCCGGATGTATGCCGAGGCTGCCGGACGTGTGATGATGGTGCTGAGTGGAGGCGTACGGCGACATACCCAGACCGAGCGGAAAGCTTCGATACGCGGCAGCGGTAGCGGGATCGTGATGCTGGCCTGACGCTCCCGTCTGATGATGGTGGCTTCCGTAGAAGCCACCCGCTCCCTGCTCAAAGTACGAGTTCATCGTTATCCCGGGTATCTTGGAAACACTTTGCACTCGCGGCACTGGGGCGATTTTAACGAAACAACAAAAACGAATCTTTCGCGGGTTCGACCTCGCGCGAGCCTCGGATCGCCACCGCAACCGGAGTCGGCTAGCGCGGGAGTCTTTTTATTCGCGGTTGTCGCGCGGATCCTACGACAAACGTCAGAGGTGGCGAAAACGCGCGAGGGAGGGTCACCCCGCTCGCCGGGGTTGCCGCGCGATTCCGCGAGACCGCCGTTGTCCTTACGGAATTCTCACTTGGCTGCACGCGACGCTTCTTCGAGCTTACCGATCCTTTTGCTCTCTCTCTCTCTCTCTCCTCTTCCCTCTCTCTCTTTTTCCTTCTACCTCTTTTTCACTCTCGTCGCGCTAACTTTTTCTTTCAAAATTTATTACGATCGCGAACGGAAGTCTCTCGGAAGTCGATTACGGGTTCGCGGTGATCGGAGGATTCTCGATTTCACGGGGTCGTAAACGTCATTGGCGAGCCCGATGATCCTTGCGGTTGTCCCGGCACTGGGAGGGTATCCCCTCTCGCGGTGTCAGCAGGCCACGAGATCCCGACTCCGTCTCAGCTCATGACTCCGAACTTGAAACTTTACGGCCCGACCTCTTTCTCGCTCCCCCCGCCGTCTTTCGGTCCCCTTCCTCCTCGACGGACCGGCCCGACTCCTTTTTCCTGCGATCCTTCCCCCTCTCCGTTTCTCCGGGCTTCTGGTCGCCGGTGGAATCCTACCGGACGCGCCGCACTACCCGTGGACTCGCCGATCCGCGATGACACCTCGAGCGGTTCCTCGGACGCGGGTTTGCTTCGCGACGATCCTCGAAGGATTCAACGACGCGATAAACCAACGATGTTCGGCAGAGGCTCGTAAAACGTCGCGAGTGCCATCGGTCGGCCAAACCTCGTCAATGGAAACCCCTACCGATTATTTTTATTCTCCCCGCACCACCGAAGTATACTCGCGTTCCCGGGGTTCTCCTTTTATTTTTATTTTTCTCGGTACCACGCGCACGAACCACGCTCGGCACGCGACTCGGCCCACACCTGGACGCCTCTCGTCGCTCTTTCCCCGACAACGGCCTTGGCCGAAAAAATGAAAAAAAAATGAATAAAAAAAAAATAAAAAATTCAAAAAGGCCGTCCCCGGATCATCGAAGCCCCGTTACCGCACCACTCGTCCTCCCGCGGTGTCATTCGCGAAACGGACGAGCGTCGAGGAGATAAAAATAAAGCAATTCGGTTTGCCGATAAAATAGATCGTTATTCCTCGTATTATCGTTGAGGCCGAACACGAGTCGCCCGAGCGTAAAGCGCCAACGAGACGATTCGAGTCTTTTCGCGACGCTCTTCCTCGATATCGGGTCTCTCAGGTTTTGCAAGGTCTTCACTGCACTAGCACTCTCGTGGATGTGACGCGATACGACGAGGGGTATCGGATAGAAGTACCGAAGTGGATCGTAACGAGCCCACGGTACGCCAGTGCGGTGGTCCACGGCACACTACTGCTTTTCTCGCGCCCCGTGTACCGCCGCTCTGTACCGCCGTTCGTCTCTCGACTGTCTCTCGCCTTCTCTCTCCGTCTCTCTTCCCGCGAGCTCGTTTCCCCCTTGCTCGCTCGCACTCTCGTCTCGCGGTCTCGGTCGGTCCCTCTCGCTCCCACCCTCGTGCGCGTTCTCTCGAGAGCGCGCCCGCGCGATCGTGCCGTCTTCCTCTCTCTCTCTCTCGCACTCCCGCTCGCCGGCTCGCTCGCCTCGTCGCTCACGCGCGTACGAGGCGGACCGCGAAGCTCGCGCGCTCTCTCTCTCCGTGGGGAACTCTCCGCGATGTGTGCGCGCTCGCGCCCGTGTGTGCGTGCGCGCGCGTGTGCCAACGAGGAGCGCACGATTACCGCGGTCTTTGTCTCGCTCGCGTGGCCAAGAGTTCGCTCCCTCCCCGAGCGACGATACGGTCTTTCTCTTTCCAGCTCCGTCTCCCTCCGTCCCTCCCTCTCTTCCGCCCTCTCGCTCGCTCCCACCCTCCCCGGTGCTCTCTCCGTCGCGCGCTTCCGACCTCTCGCTCTCTTTTTCCCAGCCCCTCGAACTCGCTCCCCCGCTGCTTCCGCGAGCTTTCTCTCTCCCCCGCCCCTTCCGTCGTTCCTCTTCTCGCGTTTTCTATCCCTCTCTCTCCTTCTCGCGTACGCGCGCTCCTGAGCACGGACTCGCTTCTCTCTCTCTCTCTCTCTCTCTCTCTCAAAGTTTGCTACGACTCGTGGCCCTCTCGCGAGCGTTCCGGCGACTCAACGACGCGCCGCTGGATTAAGTTCGAGCTTCTCCCTCCTTGGTCGACGCGTGTCGGCGCGTATCCGAGCTTAAGGGTGCGCGTGTGCGTCGATCCCTCGACTCGGCGCGAGTGTCCCGAGGTACGAGGAGCCCGAGGAGGACCACGGGGGAGCGAGAAGGAGACGCGATACCGTTCGGTCGTATCGGGAATCAAACGCCGAGAGAGAAAACGAGAGGGAGCGGGACAGCCGCTCGCGACTGTATCGAGGCGGAAAAAGCGCGCGGGAGAGACCGAGAGAGCGAGAGAGAGAGAGAGAGGGGAAAGCGAGTCGCGGAAAAGCTCTTAAGGCGGTGGAACGGAGCGAGTTCGGTCTCCCCCTCTCTCTCTCTCTCTCGCTCTCCCAAACTCCTACGGGGGAAGAAACGCAAACGGCGCGGCGCGAAGGGTGGGGAATGGAGGGTTACGCTTAAGGACCAATCAGAATTGAATTCGTCACGAGCGCGCAACGGTTACGCGTGACTCGACTACGCTCGGCGAAAGTAGTCCCCCGGCCGAACGACGCCCATGGAACGTCAAGGACCGCCCACGACTGCCCCCACCGCATCTCCGACGTCGTCAACGTCGTCGAAACGACTACCGCGCGTTTCGTCGAGCTCGGACCGTCGAGCCGTCGATGCCAGGTACCGGCTCGAGACCGCGGTCCCGCGCTTTCCGGACTCGCCGTTCGCGAGCTCGGCGCCCGCCGACTCCGTCCGTGCGGGACGTTCGCGATCGTACCTGGAACTCCTCGCAGCTTTTGGTTCCGCAGTTCCGAGAACCCCGTGACGAGTTCCCGTCGCGATGACGCGCCCCCTCGAAAAAAAGCCCTTTTTCCTCGTATTCTCATTTTTGTCTCTTCTCGCTGCTCCGTCCTCGCGCGTGTCCTCGCGCAAAGAGGGGAACGTCGCCGGGGCGAGCGACGTCTTCGGGAAGCGGCTCGCGCTCGCTTCCAAAGACGGATCGGCCGACGAGGCCTCTTCCCGGAAAGGCCCGCCGCGAGCGGCTCCCCGCGGAGAATATTGCAGCGCCACCTCTCGACCGACCGATCGACCAAACCCGCGTACCCGTTCGAACTCTCGAACTGCGAGGATCGCGCGCTTTTACGACTGCGGTGGAAACGATTATTGGGCCGCGCAACGATTATTGGGCCCTCCACGCGCGCTCTCCTCCTTTCGCGGCGATTAACTTTCATCGTACGAGGACCCTCCGTGCGTCCGCGCGCCGGAGGAGAGCTCGTTTTCAGGACTGTCGACTTTGAGGACGGCCCTGACGGTGGACGATGACGCTCTTGCGCCGTACGACGCTCCGCGGAGTCCCCGGTTTTCGGATAATCTCGTTACGAGGAGACTCCGTTCAAAGATTCCCTTTCTCCTGTATCGATGGCTGAGATTTCGATTGAAATTTTGTTCGCTCGCCGTTAGAAATTACTGGGATCCGCCGTCTCGATGATCACGGCGGCTCCTGGATTCGCAAAAACTTTTAAGGAGAACACTCGTGACTGGAAAAGAAATTTTGCGTGATTGGCGATGTTGACGCGCTTTTACGTTTTATCGAAAATTATTAGCGGCACTAGCAGCGGCTTATATTTTTCTTTAATAAAATAAAATCAGCGATAAAACACGGAGCGTAATTCCTTTCGTCGCAAAGTCCGAGAAATCGGGAGTTTCAACAACTGCCGCGTAACCTATGCAAATTGTAGTTTCGCACGAGCCTTGGAAACGAGGAGTCGGGGTGTTCTTTCGACGGCGATGGAATCAGCGATAGACTCGACTACTCGCGCCGTTCGATAGGGAAGCCTCGATAAAAAACAAAAGCCAAGCGAACGAAAAATAGAGCGCGATCCTCGCGGTGAGAAGTTGTTTTCCATTTGACGTTGAAAAAGAAAGAGAAACGGATAAAGTAACGCGCACGGATGAGCGCGTGGAACGGGTCAGGTACGCGCGAACCGGTCTCGTGAAAGAGGCGAAAGAAAACCGCGAAGGAGTCGAAAAAAATCCCCGCTACGTCGCTACGCGTTGATGATGGCGTATAAAACTCTCGTTTCCAAACGATTATTGGGCAATGAAAGGAGAGTCTCGCCTCGTATCTGGCACGAGCGTTGATCGCGCGGTGCTTCCGCGGCGCGTAGCAGCGCCGTTGGGATCCTCTCGGTATCATCGTCGTATACGAGAATCCGGTTCTCCAGGCGAGAAATACTTTCGCGAGCGGAAGCCCCGGCTACCGTACACAATTTTACTCTTTTCTTCTCTCGTTGTCTCTCTTTCGCTTCGACTCCGAAGCGTCACCTCGAATAATCGCGACGCGAGGACGGTCCCGATCGCGCGAATCTTCCTCGTCGGACCGAGGAGGATCTCTACCGAAAAAAATAAGCGGCCGGTCCGATCGATCGCGCGATTCTCCGAGTCAATGGAATTTCAATCCGCTCGTCCGGAGTCGACGCTCCTCGCGCGTTATCGCTTTTACGGGTGACCCTTTGCGCTTTACCGCCCAATTACACGCCCGTACGATTAAAGAGTCGTTGAATCGTGACGGGCGCGGATACGTAGAAACGCATTTTTTACGCGTAACGGAATCCAAGAGCGAGCGGGACGAAGGGTAACTGTGCGAGGGAGAGAGGGGCAAGAGAGAGAAGACTCGTGGCGTGTGTGCGCCCAGCGGTATCGGAGTGTTTATTGGGATGTAAATGTCGTTGGATTATCGCCCCCGCGGTTCGCACCTCGTAAATTATTCGGTAACGAGCCGAGTAATGCCCGTCATAAGCTGCTCTCTCCGGCCGGTTGGCCATTTGCGTTCTCTCTCTCTCTCTCGCTCAGTTTCTCTTTATCCCTCTTGGACTACCCGGTTCGCGTAGCCCACATCCGTGTTTCTCCGTACTCTCTCTCCCTCCCTATCCCTCTCCCCTTCTTTCTCTCTCTCTCTCTCGCAACCCCTTAGCGCGCAATCTCATCTGCGTTATTACTCATGTTTATGGTCATCCACCTGCTTACACTCGAATCGCCCGAAAGAAATCTCCCTTGGTATAAGCAAAACGACCCCTTTTTTGGGCTCTCTCTGAATTGCCAGTCAAGAGAGCGAGGGAGAGAAGCTCGAGGTGCGCTCGTAAAAAAGTATTCCGGTGACAATTTTACAACGCCACGAATATTCATTTTACGATGCTCCTGATTGAACGTCGTCGTCGTCGTCGTCGTCGTCGTCTTGATATCCCCGCCGCGAGCGGGGCTGTACTTAATCGCCGATCGAATTTATGAATCGCTCTTCTCGGTTCGCGAATACGGACAAAATGGCTTCCGGACTTTTACGATCGTTCGATAAGAATCGGTGCGTACGAATGCGCGATTGTTTGTTTCGTTAGGCCGGTGGTAAACTCGCGAAGAGGCCGAATCGTCCGTAAGGTGGCGCGCGCGAAGACGGCTGTCGGATGTTGATGCGTGAATGGAAATCTTGGTGATCGAAAGTATATACGATACCCGACGGTATATATAATAGTCATTGCTCGCGAATGGAGCGAGAGGGTAACGGAGAGCGATCAAGAGAGAGAGAGAGAGAGAGAGAGAGAGAGGGCGGATCGTGCGGTGCTCCGACAGGTGGCGGGCCGTTTGCTCGATAATCATGACGGCAGTAAACTCGGGTTTTATGACCACTTGAACAGAATCGTAAAAGTCAGGGACTTTAAGCCCCGGCGTACGCCCGGCAAAGTCGTCCTCGACGTGGACGACGACGAACGAGGCATCGGTGGTTCGACGCGGGGCGCGTGTCGGTTACGACAGAATCGAGCAATGGCGAGAGAGAAGGGGAGAGGTCAGCTCTTAGTCCTTTTCGCCGCAGCCCCATCTTCCTCTCTTTCAACGTCCTCGTCATCATCGTGGGAGCACCGAACGGGCGAGGGATGTATAAGCGCGAAACCAGTCTCCTCCAACCTCAAAGGATGGTCGAGAACCATCCTTTGAGGTTGGAGGAGACTGCTTTCGACCATCCAAAAGTATTAAAAGGTTCTATTTAATCGAAAATTTTCAGCTAATTGCGAATATCAACGAATTTTCGCCGAAAGCACTGCACGCGGCAAAAAATATCGTGATTTTACAAGTTTTTTACAATTTTTTCACGGAAATTTTGGATTTTCGGGAAAGTCAACGGTAGATTCGTGTTCAGGGGATCAAATTACATCGTAAAGGACCTATAAAAAAAATATTAAAAATCAAAAATTTTTTTCGATTTTTGGGCAAAATACTTAAAAATCAAAAATTTTTTTCGATTTTTGGGCAAAATACGTTTTTTCACTTAATCATCGATAACTTTTTTCCCTTTGGGATTTGGCGCTCCAATTTGTGCTCAATCTCTTTGTTATGACTTTCCCTTCAAAATGCTTTTTTAATCATTGATGTCCGATGATTTTTCGATTTTTGGCAGAATTTCAAGGTTGGACCATCGATTTTCGCAAATTTTTCCATACATACCCCTTTGCCTCTTTTTTTGCGATTTTTCGAGTGGACTTTCCGGGGAAACTATTAGAGATATCGATCCGAATCCAACGCCATTATTTAAGTTAGGCAAAAACCTTTTCCGAACTCCCCAAATGAACCTCAATAGCATATAACATGCCCACCCTACGACCTTTTGAAATATCGTGATTTTTGAGATTTCGGGAAAGTGGCCTGGGAGGGCGAAAAAATTTTTTTTTCGATTTTTTAAGTATTGAAAGGCTGTATTTGATCGGAAATTTTATGCTGATTACGAATATCATAGAATTTTTGTCGAAAGCATGGAACGAAGCAAAGAAAAACGTGTTTTAAGGTGTTTTTTTC
>JAPYZI010000925.1:0-39116 GCA_030523105.1 Ophioninae sp. A BG-2022a
TTGACAAATGAGTCGATACAGATTCTCGAAATGTAAAAAAAAAAAAAATTAAAAATTTAAAAAATAAATAAAAACGTAACGAATCGTTTTGAAAATAATGTTCTCCAACTGAAGCAATGCTCGAAGTTTTTCTACCAATCTATATTTACAAATGAGTCGATAAGGATTCTGGAATTGTAAAAAAAAAGTTTTTTAAGAAGTACAATTTTAAGTAAATCGTGTTTGAGATTTGACCATAATTGATAACCATTTCATGAGTTTACATTTAATCCGCTATTTCATGCACATGGTGTACCTTTCGGTTCGATATGAGTTGCCTGAAGGGACGAACGAGTTTTTTTTTTTTGTTTGTTAGTGTCCGCAGTATCCTAACCCCTTCGTATTCTCCAATACACGTAGTACAAACATCACAACAGCCCACCGGGTATCCTCGTGAACGTGTTTACAATTTCCATTGTGCGGGCGAGTACTGGCTCGCTTATTCGTAGGTTCACGTATTTCGCAAATGACCCTGATCGTCCGAGAACGGTTACCGGATGTAGAAGCTTCGACCATCGATATAGGGGTTTGAAAAGGGTCCCTCGAATGTTGGTAGACTTTGAATGGTTTCCTGCGGCAATTTCGGTCTTCATCTTCTCACGCGCTCGAAATTTGCTTTTCTAAATTGAAAACCGGAAACTCGAGGTTGTAATCATTAAAACACTCGAACCAATTGAACTTTCGATGATCGAACGATATTTTCTGGGGTTTCAAGTTTTTTTGGATAAATAAATCGAAATACACTTAATCAAAATCAAACAAAATCAATATAATGGATCAATCAAAATGAAATAATAGATAAAAATCACATCAATGATTGACTAATAAAAATCAATAAGTCAATCGATAAAAATCAAATCAATAATGGATAAATCAAAATGAAATAATCAATCAATAAATATCAAATGAATAACGAAAAAATAAAAATCAAATAAGCAATCAATAAAAAACGAATAAAAATCAAATAATTAATTGATAAAAATGAAATCAATAATGAACAAATAAAAATGAAATAATCAATCGATAAAAATCAAATCAATAACGACCAAATCAAAATCAAATAATCAATCGATAAAAATCAAATCAATAACGACCAAATCAAAATCAAATAATCCATCGATAAAAATCAAATCAATAACGTCCAAATCAAAATCAAATCCGACCAATGAATAAAAATCAAGCCAACAATAATAAATAAAAAAAAAGGTTGGTTGACGTTGGAATTTTTGGTTGACGATTTCCCCGATTACAAGGTCATTAAAAGGTCACCGGTCGATTTCTCGATCCTTTTCCTACAACCTCGCATTTTACGATCAGGAAAAAAGAGTTTCCGATTGGTACCGTTATCACCAAAGTGTGTCAGGATTTCTGGAGTCCTCGTAAGCCGAGGCTGGAGTGCGAATTCAGCTTATCACGTGTGTTCCTATCGAGGACATCCGGTTGTCCGAATGACGTACTGGAATGAGAAACCGAGAGAGAGAGAGAGATATATATCAGAACCAGAACGAAAGTGGCGAGAGAGAGAGAGAGAGCTAGAGAGGGGGACCGTTGATACAAGAGGGTTGGTAAATGGTCGTTGAGGTTCACACAAGTGGATCCAGAGTCCACGATCGTCTCATGGTCGAGACAAGGGATGGAAGATGAGGGTAGATCGTATCAGCGGATATTATGTATCAATCCCTGAAATTCCAAAGGACGTAAGGGTACGTGTATTAGGGAATAGAACCGCGGCTCAGTTCGATCGATATATACGGATCCTATGAAGGACAGTTGAACAGGAGCCATATGGTATAACATCGACGTTATAACACAAACACACGTATAGCGTATTAAGTTATCGAGTGGATGGAGTAAGTGGAGAATCTAATTGTCGAACGAACAGCTAAATGGATTGATACGTATTGGGCTCGAGGAGACGATGATCGACGTTTGTAGATCGATCTAAATGGACCTTGTACATGTCCAATAGCGATTGAAAACTTCGCATAATGGAGTGGCATACTAAAACGGATTATCGTACGACTTCGCGCTTAATTAAGCTCGGCTCATACTGGTAACGCTCAATAATCCCGATTGGATTCTCCAAATCGAATTTGGATCTCGGTGACACTCCTGTAAATATTGCCAACCGAATGTCTACGATCTTACATTTTTCGTTTACGATTTCTTTGTATTTGGATATTTATTTTAAGCGGTTTTATTTATATTTATTTACTCTTTATTATATTGTATTATTAATATTCATTATTAATTAATATTATATTTAATTATATTATTATATCATTATATTAATATAATAATACAAATATTATTTAATTGAATTTATTAATATTTATATTATTATAATATATTATTATTATTATTATTATTATTATTATATAATATAAATATTAATCAATTAAATTAATTAATATTATTATTATAGTTTTTATGATGGTATTATGGAATAATGTTGTTATTTTATTTTGCTTATTTTCCGTTTTTCGTTTTATATTATTATACATTATATTTTGCGTTATATCGTGCTAAAGCATAATTTAAAAATGTATCTATCTATCTATCCAACCGAACGATTACCTTTTCGAATACAATCCAGACTTCGAAGCCATTAGCAAAGGGCGAAAGTGAAAACGAACACGTGAGAAACGGAGGAAAAGCGAGGAATCAGGGAAAGGCGGTAGGTGACGCAGGGGCGAGGAATGCGGAGAGAAGGGGGGGGGGGCGGATTGATGAGAAAGAGCATCTCACACGAGATGATTTTAGTTGCAACCCTCGTTGCGGGGGTTGTAACCGGAGTGGCGCATGCTCTCAGCCCTTTGTCCGCGATAGGACGGTACCCGTTTGGTTTTCCGGACAGAGCATCATCAGCAGCCGCGCTATCGGGTCTGTCGCGTACACGTTTGTACTCGTATTATCGCTATCGCAGCGGAAAATTAAAAAAATTTTTTTTTTTTACTATTATTGAAATAAAAATTAAAAGAAAGAGAAAAAAAAACGTCTTTCACTCGGTGAACCGGATGTTCCTTCGTTAATTTATTTTTCGTTTCCATTCCGAAATGGAAAGAGTCACGTGAAAATCTGATTTGAAAAAAAAAAGAAAAAAAGAAGGTTTTTCGAACTCGACTCGGGAAAGTTTGCACGAAGGTATCTTCATTTACAAGAAAAATCGGTGCACGTGTGTAGTCAGCTGAATAATTAATTTTTTATTTGTTTTTTTTTTTTATTTATTTATTTATTATTTTTTTTTTTTTTGCGAATTATATTTTGGGATAGTAGAATTTTGTCGGCGATGACGTAAGAAGATAACGATGGGAATTCTCAGATGTCATCGGGACTGTCTTATCGGATTGGATTTGATGGGATATAATTATGATGGGATTCAAGGGTTTTCGGTGATCTCGAAAACCTCGCGGGGATGACGGAGCAACACGTGGACTTCGTGACACGAGTTCGTAAATACACACGTTTCTCATACATACTTGTGGACAGTGGAGAAAGAGGAGAGGTTGAATAGAAAACGGGATTCGAATCATTTATATATATATATATATATATATATAACATTGCTTTTCGAAGGATCATACGAATCTATTTGCAAGTGTAATTCGCTGGATCAAGCTTCGAATGAATCCTTCGGAGGATTCTCGTGTTTGCCAGACTCGCAATTAAGCACTGATACGTGTGCATTCGATTATGCACAGTGGTGTTTTCTCACAACGAATTTGTGACTTTCTTTCTTGCGGATATTAAAATTATAAAAATGTCAAATAAATTGAAAAAAATGTCGATTAAAAAAAAATAGCGAACGAAAAGAATTGCAAGTTTAAAAAATTGATTATTTAAAACAGTGCGAATCAAATGAATTGACAATTAAAAAATGGTGCGAATTAAAAGCGATTGCGAGTTTGAAAAATTGAGAGTTATGAACAGTGCGAATAAAAAGTATGAAAAGAATTGGGAGTTTAAAAACATTGACAATTAAAAACAGTGCGAATTGAAAGAATTGCGAGTTTAAAAACATTGATAATTAAAAACGGTGCGAATCGAAAGAATTGCGATTTAAAAAAATTGGCGATTAAAAATTGTGCGAATAAAAATAATCGAGAATTATGAAAATTTGAAATTAAAAAAATTGGGAATTCGAAGAATCGCGAATGAAAATAATGGAAATTTGAAAAATAGCGGATTGACAAAATCGTGAATTTGAAATAAAATGAAAAGAACGTTGGACGAGAAATGTTGTGGTTTAAAAAAATAATGATTTTAAAATAATAGAAAATTTTTATTTGCGAGAAATCGATATCGAGTATCACGAAGAAATTACAAATAAATGGAATAAATAAAGAGCGAACGTCTGGACGTTTTGATGCTCGTGAAAAATGATTTTTTAAGGGGGATAAAATACGTCGTTCGTTTCACGATGGATCGTCGGATGAAAAGAGTTTAAAGCTCGCGATAGCCAAGAACGTTTCGTACCTGTTGCAGGATGAGCCGTATGATGCATCGTCCTCTGTGAGGTATTTTCCACGGGTGCTTCTTCCCGCAACTTTGAAAAAGTGATGCTCCCCTTAATTCGAACTCGACGATTCGAACGACGAATTTTATTAATATAGATTCGTATTAAAACATATGTGATATAAATTGGGAGCTAATTTTGAAAATGTCAACGTCATTCGTGATAACACGAAAATTTAGCTTATTTAACAAAATATGATTTTTCAATAAATAACTAAGACGATACGAAAAATCGTTGAAAAATTTCTCACGAACTAAATTTCAAAAAAATGATTAATACTTGAAACTATAACGAGCAATCTTATGAATAGTGTAATCGATATTTGCATTTCATATGAAACAGGAAAAACGAGTTTTTTTCTGAAGTGGATGAATCGTTCGGCAAAAAGTTACCATTATGTAAAAATCGTGCATTTACAAGTCCAGATCGTATTAACCAGTCGTACATTTTTTTCCTTACGAATAATTAATTTCCTAATAAATTTATACTTGGAAATGTTAATTATCAATTTTTAATAATAATTAAAGCCTAATTGAAAAAATTTTATCATCCCCTGTACATTTGTTCCTAAAGACGAAATATAGAAATTGTTTGAATCTTAAATTTAATTAATACAATCAGATCTTGTCATTATTATTTTCAATTAGTAACAATATTTAAGTTTGTAATTAATAATTAATAATAATTATTAATAATAATGGTTTAATTACTAACAATGTTTAATCTTATTATAAAATTGTAAAAAAACGCGTTTTCAAACTCGACTAGCAGTCCTATCGTTTCCAATTACAAGTTTTACCTACGCCCTGCGATTTATGCACTATCGGTAAACTGTATTTTGAATTCTTGTTGAAATTAACGTTTCAACTAAAATGAAATTTTAGCAGATTTCCATTTTTAATTTTAGCTGAAAAAATATTGCAATTGAATTAACATTTAATATTAATGAAAATTAAATTAATTTATAAATAAAAAATTATTAAAAATGTAATTTTATATCATTTTTAAATTGTAGATAATTAAACAATTCAACTGAAAACATTTGGCTCAATGGAGACACCATTTTTTGTTCACAGTAAACTGATTCCTTAATCGGAGCAAAAAAAGACTTAGAATCGTCGAAAAAACGTAAATTCGTATACAACGACTCGAATATTTATTCGATTGAGTTTTAGAGAATTGAAACACGACGAGCAAACAATCGTTTCGTAAGAACATCGATTTCAAGAGGAACAAGAATAACGAATGAAAAATGGCCGATTTACCGATAGACGTTGATGAAAATTTTGACGAGAATTACGTATTGAACGTTCTGAAGAATATCAACGAGCTCAACGACTCGTCCTTTCGCGAAGAGCTTGAATGCTTGACGAAAAAACATCTACAAACGGTGAGGCCTTACGAAACCGGCTGTGACGTCGAATGGGACTCGCTTCTTTGCTGGCCTAACAGCCCACCTGGTACACTCGTCGAGTTACCCTGCTTCGATCAGCTTTACGGTATTCGTTACGACAGCACACGTGAGTTTCGATTTAACATTTTTGCATTATTCAAAAATCTTGGAACGAACGCCAGTTTTTTTCTACTCCCTGCGAGCAAACCCAAACAAAACAAAAAACTCATCTGCACGCAAACTAGAAACGAACGTTTACGAGGGTACGATAAATTAAATGAGGCTTTTCGTATTTAAATTGAAAAACGTATTGAAATAATCAAAAAAGACTTTTTTGGTTTTTTCAATTTTTTTTTTTCGAATATGAAAATCTTATTTGCACTGAAACTGGGAACGAAGGAGGTACGATAAATTAAATGAGGCTTTTCGTATTTAAATTGAAAAACGTGTTGAAATAACCAAAAAAGACTTTTTTGGTTTTTTCAATTTTTTTTATTCGAATATGAAAATCTTATTTGCACTGAAATTGGGAACGAAGGAGGTACGATAAATGAAATGAGGCTTTTCGTATTTAAATTGAAAAAATGTCTTTTCTACTCTTCTTTTTTTTTAATAAAAATGAAAAACAAAAATATCTTTTTTAGTCTCCAATTGTTTTTAATACAAAAAAATGAGAAAACTGTAAAAAAAATGTATTTTTCGGTCTTCAATTTTTTAAAATGATGGGTTTATTTATTTATTTCAATTTTTATTACATTTTTTAAATTTATTAATATTATATATTATCATATTTTTATTTATTTCAATTTTTTTTTAATAAAAGAGGATTTGAAAATCGTTAAAAAATTTCCCCTTGATAGAAAATACAAAAGATACGTTCATCCAAGTAGTCAAAAATAATAAAATACAATTCTATGATCGTAAAATAATAATCGAAAAAAAAAATATATATTTGAACTTTCGATCTTCGAGCATGATTGATTTATTGCGGATCGATGCTCCGGTCCATATTTTTCTTTTTTTTTCTTATAATTATTGGATGCGTATATACGTATGCTGGTGTAAGAATTTTCATGTGTCGCTCGGATAAAAATTGATGAACGTATGTATATAGACGATGCGAAAGAGGAAACGAGAGCGATATCGGAATTCGTGGGTGGGTATACTTTATACTTTATTTCGTTTAACAGACACAAAATAGATAAGGGGTGTTAAAGTTTCCAATAACGCACGTGGGCTGCTGTCAAATAAAAATGACGATGAAACGCACCCGCTATTTACGAAGTTTCGTTGTGAACTCGCTGGAAAAGGATCGAGCTGATTAACGTTAAAGGATTCTGTTTTTTTTTGCACGAAGATAATTCAAACGAAAAATCGATTTTTCTAAGATTGACTTTTCGAACAAACTTTTTCATTTTTTTAAATGAAAAATCCATTTTTTCTAAGATTGAATCTTTGAACAAACTTTTTTATTTTTATAATAAAAAATCAATTTTTTCTAAGATTGACTTTTTGAAAAAACTTTATCATTTTTCAAACGAAAAATCAATTATTATTATCGTTACTTATAGAAAAAATCTTTTCTTCTTCGAAAAAACTTTTTTATTTTTCAAATACAAAATCAATTTCTGGTAATTCTGTACTTTAGCGAAGTTTTTGGAAAAATCATGCCCGATTTTCATTTTGCCGATAAATAGCTTTATTTTGTTACAGACAACGACATTATTAATGCGGAAGAATGTTCCTATCAATTATAAATTATTAATTTTTTTACCCAAACAAACCCAAACGCACATTATTTGTTTGGGTTACTTTAGTTACAAACATTTAAAAAATCCCGTTTGATAGGAACCTACTTCCGGATTAATAATATCCCTATTTGTGACAAAATAAATCTTTTGAATCAGGAACAAAAAAATCAAGACGCATTTTTCGAAAACCAAATGTTTCTTAGCTTTATTTTTTGAACAAACGTTTTCATCGGAAAACAAAAAAAAAGAATGTTCATTTTTCGGAAACGCGATTCAATACGACGGGATATTTTTATCGTGATCTTCATATATCCGTACACGGACGGTACAAACATTTTTTTTTTTTTTTTTTGTATTCATTTGAGCCAAAGGAATCCAAATATTCGCGTATCACATGCCAGAGAAGTTTTCAGGAATTCCACACCGGTACTCGGAAAAATCCGACGTTATATACCCCTCCGGGAAGCTCCCAGATGTCCCTGGGGACGTGTTCGGTAACCTTGGGATGTTCGTTCCTTTCCTCTCCCGGGAATAACTGTTGGCTACGGTACCACTCCCAGGAAAATCCCTAGCGACAAAAGATTGCCCTCAGGATACCGGCCAAAGACCCTGGGAATGCTTAGAGGATTCCTGATTGATATTGGCAGAATTTCCCAAAGATCTTGAGGGTAAATCCCGAAGGATATTAGGGCAATCCCGAGTGCTACTGCTAGCATTCCCGAAGGTATTTATACGTAAAGCCACTCTCTTTCTGCTCACTGTATTCCTGTTACCAAGGCCATTATGATATATATGTATATATATCATATCAATGGTATCTTTCGATTACTGTTTTCATACGGAAATCCAAATATCGGCTTGGCTGTTCTCAAAGATGCAAGTTATGGAGGATCTACCAAGGAATTAACGATCAATACTCGAACGTATTGATTCAATTGGAATTTTTCAAAAAAAGAAACTACGAAATTAATCAAAATTGATCAAAGACGTAATTTACGAAAATTAATCAAAATTAATTGAAGACCTAATTTACGAAAATTAATCAAAATTAATTGAAGAGGTAATTTACGAAAATTAATCAAAATTGATCAACGACGAAATTTACAAAAAATAATCAATATTAATTGAAGACGACATTTACGAAAATTAACCGAAATTAAACAACGGCGAAATTTATGAAAATTGATCAAAATTATTCAACGACGAAATTTACAAAAAATAATGAATTAATCAATTATTCTATTTTTTTTTACGAAAAACTGTCGAAACGAAGGGCCAAATTCGATACTTTTTGTTCAAACCGCCACTATTTTGTCAAATTAAAAAAAACAATCTCCATAGCGCGATAGCGACTCTCCTACAGATTAATAATCTTTTTGAAACGTTCGATGCACATGAAAATTCCGGCCGCAATCGTGGACATCGTACAGAACCTTTTTTTTTAAACGTGTCATTTCAACAATTTATTTAATTATTATATACTAAATAAACGAACGTAAAAAAAATCATTTTGTATTAGGCATGAATGTATTTATTTATTAAAAAAAAACTAGACCGATTAGTTTATTACAACATTGAAAAAAAAAAAATCACGAAAATCAGTGATTTTTCGATATTCTCAATCAACCGTAAAAAGGATGGAAAATCAAAATTGGACGTTCCACTTGATAATACAAATACAAATATTTCATTGGACAAATTCATATCTATGATCATTTATCCTCGAGTTACCCTACGGTGTCGATTTGATCTTCGGGTATCGATTCCACACGTTTCACGTGTGTTCGATGAACCGTATCGTTGATGGGGGAAATGTACATGACGTGCCAATCCAATGGGTTCAAATCAGGAACCGAGGTGTCTCAGGAGATGCACAAGTGTGTAAGATGAATGAGGTCGGGACGTGTGTACTCCGCGCAATTTTGACAGCCGTCAAACTTCCGGTCCTCCGGTATGGGAGTTTGAGAAATGGCGTTGAATTATTTGGATGAAATCCAGACTTGATAAAAGTCGGGTAGCTAGTCTCTTAAAGCGGAAGAAAAACGTTTCTCGTCAATTCCCGACTGGGAGAAATGTACTACTCTCTCGAGGAAATAACAGCCGAGTTTTTCATGGAGTTGTAGCGTAACATGTCTGAATTATGATTTTCCAAGATTTTGAAAATATGATTTTTAATTAATAAATATTAAATAAGCTTATCCAAGTGAATACAATTATTCGACAGTTTATTATAAATAATTAAGTAATCGATTAATAATCATTGCACTATTAATCAAATATTATTTGTTGTCTTACTCGGAAGTTCGTATTAAAATCAATATGCGTTACAAAATTGTACGACAATCATTTTTTTTTTTCGTTAGACTATTATTATTATTATTATTATTATTGTTAGTTTATTATTTATGTGTTATTATTGTTATATAATATAAGTGTTATTTAAGATAATATTGTGTTTTTTTTGGGTTTGTTATTAGTGTTATTTTATATTATCAATATCGTTTATTGTCATATTATTATTATTATTTATGTGTTATTATTGTTATCGAATATTATTATTATCGTTAGTCCATTATTTATGTTTTCGATAAATCAAAATCTCATTTTTCGTAAGAATCTCATGAAATTTCCGTAATATATATAATTTCGAAGTAACCGGAAGTTGGCTTTTTTTTCACCTACCGTAACAAAATAGCCTCGATAAAATTCAATTTTTCAAATATTAATCACACAGTAAATTAGGTCGATAAGTGGCATTGAAATTTCAACAAAATAATTAAACATACTAAAATTGAAAATATTTTTGAAAAATCATTTTAATCTCATGGATCGAGCCGGTACGATAAGACTACCTTGAAAGGAAAAACCGTGTGGAAAAGCGTAATAACAACGAATAGGTCACCAGCTTGAAACTGTTATATCGCGTTTGTAATTCTTGCTTCCTTGTTTTACGATCCTTCCTGTTTGACCAGGGGTCGTTCGATGTCGTCACGAGGAGGAAAATCTAGATTGTTTCGTTCACTACACGTAAAGCGAAAACTTATGACGGCGATAAATGGACCATTGCCAATGGTCCAGTGGAAATAAAAATTGTATGCTTCGCGTGGAACGTTGTAGGGGGAAAAAAAAAATCGTTCCCGATTGAAATAAACGATCTCGTAAAGTTTACGATATCCCGGACGATCGTGAAATCGAAGATTAACAATGTGACGACCAATATGTCGCTTAATAAACGAAACTTTCATGAGAAAACACTCCTTCGATAAAGATAAGAAAGGAGTGTAAAGTACCATTGAGGGAGGGGGGGGGATAGTTAACGATCCCTGAAATTTTTGAAAAAATTCTTTGAGGACTGGTGATTCTTGATGGGATAATAATTCTAATAAATAAACATGATTGATTCTAAATTCTAATAAATAATATCATTAATACATAAATTGTTTATTGTTTATTAATTTTAACGTATAAATAAATATTTCGTGTATTATTGATACATGAATTATCTTAGAATTTTTATGAAATTATTTTTTAATTGAGTTAACTATATTAATTTGTTAATAAGTAATTGTATTAATGCATCTATTCTTTATTATTTTTTAATTTTGATGTGAAAATTAATTTTTCACTAAATTTACTGTATTAATTTGTTATTAAAAATTATTATGAATTCTAAATTCTAATAAATAATATTATTAATACATAAATTATTTATTCATTTTAATGTATAAATAAATAATTCATGTATTATTGATACATGAATTATCTTAGAATTTTTGTTAAATGAATTTTCAATTAAGTTAACTCAATTAATCTTCAATGAAATTCACTAAATTAATTTGTGGTTGCAACTATAGGAATTTAACCCATTGATGGGATTGTTTATGGGACGCCAGTTTCCGCAGGCGTTAATAGTTTTAAAACAAAAGGAACTGAATCTAAAAATCTGAATCTAAAAAAAATCTGAACTGGAACCAAATCTAAAAAAAACATCATCTGACGTGCCAATATAGTTGAATTTGATTTCCAGTATTATCAAAAGAGGAAATCGAATAATCCTCTAAAATCCAGTCCTTTAAAAAACAGCTGTAAAAAAAAAAACTCTTATTCCATGAAAATCCATAAAATAGAGATCCACCCACAAATGTCTAAAACATAGGTCCGTGTGCTTGCGCAAGTCCACTCTTTTCTTCATCAGCTGTAACAGAAAAAAAAACTCTCCACACCCTGGAGGATTTTCTTCAAACGAATCCAGGAAGACGGGAAGTACAATTTTCAAACGAAGAGGAAGTAGAACAGAGTTGGAACCTGGAAAAATCAACAGACTCGATCGCGGAGAGTGCGTGTACACCAGGGAAAACGGAAACCGGAAGAGCTCTAGCTTCGCTCTCGTGAGTTCGAGTATCGCAATTGGATTTGAACTCGGTGAATAGAGAGAGAAAGGGAGGAAGGGAAAGGGTTTAGCTGCTATATTTATGAGGTCAAGTAACGCAGGTTATCCACGCGTTGAATAGTACTCGATATATGCTGATTCCGGTGATGACATCGAGTGTCAAAGGTAGAACGTGGTTTTCGTTGGTTTCCGTCCCACCATGGGATTATAGAGAGCTTAGTGGAAGTTCGAGTAACACGGCCACCAAAGTCGACTTTTTTTTAATTTCACCCCTGTATTCTTACTGAATTCTTAAGGATTATCTTTGTTGTTGAATACAGTAGAATCTTGATTATACGAATTCTCACTGTGCCAAGATTTCGTTATCTGAACGAATTCTTAAGGATTATTTTTGTTGTTGAATACAGTAGAATCTCGAATTATACGAATTCTCACTGTGCCAAGATTCGTTCTAACGTTTCGTTATCCGAACCGTCACGTTGAATTTTATTGCTCTTTACATTTTTACCGTTCCCGAGTTTACGATGTTACCGACAAACGCTGGCACCAGTTTGCACTCGCTCGAACTTGTACCCGCTCGTACGCGTCGGTTCGAACATCGGTTCCTGGCAACGCTCGGAGGAACGTAAACTGTCTTCGGAATCGAATAGAAATTCGCGAACGTTTTATCACGTTTTATCAAGTACGTTTCGTAGTTTCTGTGCAGCTTTTTACGCTTGTGCGCATGCGCGATTTAGCTGGTGAAAAAAAAAACACGCAGCGAACGAACGCCGAACGAAGATTGAAGATTTTTTTATTGAAAAATCTTGAGGCGGATGTTGAATGTTTCGGTCTGAAGTATTTGGTTTCTGATGTCCTTGAAATATACATTTGATATACGCGAGTGATGAAAATACGTTTTTAAGTTTTTTCATACGCGATATGTATCCATATATGATTATACATTTTTATTAACGAAACTTTAACTTGTCCGAATCAGCCTCGGTCCGGATAGGTCGAAATAATCGTTGCTCTACTGTACTCCTCTTCGAATTTGTTTTTTCATTGATAAACGTATCAGGGAAAACAGGCTCCAGGGTATACATGTGTATGCGTAAAAAAAGGTGGGTTCTTCATCGAAGCCTGCAGGAATAACGGATCTTGATTTTGCACGATGAAAAAACAACGATGGACCACCAAGAACGATGCGAACTTTTAGATTAGATCAACACCCAAAGTCTCTCGCGTATAGAAAACCCTCTCACCTTTTTATGCTTTTTCTTTGCGGCGTCCCTCGATACGATGTACTTACCTTGTCTGACAAACTTTTTTTTTTTTGAGCGAACAAACTTTTCACCAAGTTTGATTTTTCTTTTTTTTTTGCACGAATACACACGAATGTTCGTGTGGGATCGATAATAAAGGATAGTCGAAGTTCGCGCCATCCTTCGGCGTGAGCAACGTTCAAATTAGCTTTCTATTAATACGCGTATTATACAATCTTAAATATGACGTTGTTTTCCTATTGATCTTTTAATCATATTTATGAACGGAGTCCGTTTGACTAAAAGATGCACGGCTAATTTTTTTTCTGGAAACTGGTAGAGAATGAATTCAAATGGAAAAAAGTAGCAAAATCTTGCGGCCAAGATGCTTCGTTGAGAAACATTCAGTTATCCCCTAACTATGTTCAAAAACGGCTATCTAGTCTTGAAAACACTTTGAAAAGAAACGGACCGAAAGAAGGTTTGGGCTAAGATTGAAACGTCATTTTTCCGGGCAAAGTTTCTCCTCGGAGATGTTCTTTCTTCAATCATGGCTGATAAAGGAGCATTAGCCTGATAAAGCCGTACTTTTTTCAGATTACGTCGTTAAATTGTTGGAAACTAGATTTCGGAGATGCCAAGCGATAATTAATAGCCAAAGCGATTTAGCCACTTGTTAATAACGAAGCATCACGGTTTACACCATAGGTCGTATGTCCATTTTTTTCTAAATGTCCTCTCCCAAATAGTTTGTGAATTCCACCGTACACGCTTTTGTAGGACAGGCTGTACGAACATGTATGACTGTATACTCGTGTCTGCTTTTATCAACCGATAGCTCAGTCCTTTAGGAAAATGGGAGCCATCAGGGTTCTTCTTATCTTAGAGTGGAATTTTCGCTACCATTTCGCTGCTTTTCGGAGATTTTCGAGAGGGATCAATACACTGAAGCAAACAAAAAAAAGACCGAGGCAAAAAATAGGTCTGAGAATTATCGACAACGAAAGAGTTCGTACATTTGAAGAGTTAGGATTGGACAAACTTTCTACGAAGCTACTTAAATCGTGCAATCTTCAAATGGCGATTACTCCGCTGAGGCACGTGCGAAATAATTTGTTTTTTTCGTTTTTTTTTTTTTGGTTTTTTTTCCATCGAGCTTTCAACGCGATCCATTATCACCAAAAGTACTGGAACTTGTCGGGAAGGGTCGTTGAATTTCGAGATACCCATCCATCTCTTCCTATCGACGCTGAAACTGGTTTTTAATCGAAAAATCGATGCCCCTTTAAATCAGGAAGACCATTTACAAAGTCGAACATCATGGGTTTCTTATGATTTTTTTTTTAATAAAAAAAAATACACTTAGACATTTGGAGGTTCAGATGTGTTTTGTTTCATATTTTAATCGTACGAAAAAAATATATATACACTTTTTTTTATGCAAATTGCACATCGTTTACTCGGCACGAAGGCACTTGTCGTTTTTTTGCCATAAATCCAAAAATTTTGGAAATATCGTTTTAAAAATTGGCCACAATATTCTTAAAAAATTGAACTATCAATTTATGGAAAAAACAGACTGTCGATTATTTCAAACTTGTTTGGGTTTGTCTGTTTTTCAAATTTGTTTATCTGCCGTAAGAGTCTGATGCACACGCCATCGTCCACTTCGAAATTTAAAAATCACTATTCTCTCAAACCGCTGAACCAATCGGTACGAAATTTGTTGTGTGCATTCAGGAAGATGGCACCGAGGGCCTCCTGCTCGCCATTTTGAATTCAAATGTTTCATTCTTGAGAAATGGCGACGGGAAACTCGAGAGTACGCCTCCGTTCACTTCGAAATTTAAAAATCACTATTCTCTCAAACCACTGAACCAATCGGTACGAAATTTGTTGTGTGCATTCAGGAAGATGGCACCGAGGGGCCTCCGGTCGCCATTTTCGATGAAAAAGTTTCATTCTTGAGAAATCGCGGTTTAAATCGTATCGACTATCTATCTCTCTCGTACTCGTGTGTCACATGGTAAAGTTCGTCATACCCTGAACGGTATTCAAATTTAACGGGGTTTCGACGTGGTTCGGACATAAACGTTCTTTACTAAGGAGCACCAGGTATATTGGAATCGTTAATGCGCCAACTGCTCCTGCTTGGGCACTGACAGTCGTTTCCTCTCCCGTAAATCCGGGTCTATGCCAATTGGCCCGGCACAGATGGCTCCTCGAAGCGATTAAATCCTGGTGATGTATAGTACATGAAATACCTAGGAGTTCACGCGCATGCGCAACTTCGACTCGTTTGTCAACCGTGAAATTGGCTAATGGAATTTGTCCTAAGAAATTAAATCTCAGGACAATTTCAAGGCTCTCGATTTACCCTGTTCGTTCCGAATCGAATGATTCTGTGGTCGTGATTGATCCAACGAGACGATTACGTTTTTGCGAGCTAATTTATAGTAACGATATTATTGGATGTACAACTATAATTAAAGTGGTATTTTATTTTGGGTGTTCGAAAAATTGCTTTTTTTATGATTTTTTAAATAAAATTGTAAACAAAAATGTATAATATATGTGTGATCGATGTGCTCAAACGTTTCGTAGTTTGCAGAACTCTCGAGCTCGACAAAGTGCACACTGAGTCTCGATGAGGACACACTCGAATCAAAATCACATATTTACCGTATCTTCACAGGTGGCTGACTGGCTCTTCCGAGTAATCTCTTTTCACCGTTTTCGATCTTAGAAAAAAATTGTTTTTTTTTTTTTTCAAAATGATATACCGAGATACACGAAGGAAACAGTGTAGATTAGAGATACGAAGTTTGTTCAAAGAATAAAGTGATTTTTTATTTTTTATCGTAAAATGTCTAACCTTTGTATCCATAGAAAACAAACTGAATCTGCAAAATGGCTGATAATGTCGGGACAAGTTAGGGACGTGTGTATCAACGTAACAAAATATTTTAAAAAATCGAAAAATCGACTGTACACGGTCCGTGAAATTTGATAAGTCACATCACTATTATCGTTTGACTTTGGCCCTTCTTTTTTTTTCAATACTCGTCGTATTTGTTCAAGTAAAAAATACGATTGAAAATATTTATCGATCGGTCAAAATTTTAGCCCTTGACAATTCTCGTCGCGAGGGAGCCACAATTTTGACGATTTTTTTTGTTTTTTTTTTTTTTGTTTCTCCTTTCTTCGCCTTTCGGATTCTCGTTCTTTTTTGCTCATGCAAATACACCAAACTCGCACAGGTATCGAATATATCTTCGCGATATCCTCTCGCAAAGCTCGGCAAAACGAGTTTCAACTATATATATATATATACTCTCGAACCCCAATGGTTGAGAGACACACAGGGAGAAACCACGACTTTATTTAATCCCGAGGGTGCAATCTCGGCAGAAACGAGCGTTTGCGTATATCAAGGCCTTTTATGGCGACCAGACAACCAGACGTATGTATATAGAACATCAATGGAAGCTCCGAAATCCGCGGAAGATCAAGCAAATTTTATTTGTCCAAAGAGATTGAAACGAAACGGATTGTGAAAATTTCGGGAAAAGCTAAATACTTCCCGGTTCATTAGACATATATAAATATATAGATATATACGGGGCATTCCATGCAGATTCAGAGCTGGATTTTACACGACACGTCTTCGATTTGACCCGCGATTTTTTATTTTATTCTACCATCTCTGAAAGGCACTCGAGAATTTTTTAAAAATTTTTCGCAACGATTTGACTACGCAATATTTTTTTTTTCAAACAAAAAATTAACGGCTAAATTAAAAAATCAGGGAAAAAATGACGAAAAATTTGTTGTGATTTTTTAATATTTCGATTGGTCGACTATCGAAAAGTTCACTTTTCACTTACATAAGTAGCCAGCTGGAAGTATGGAAAAGAGGACTCGCGAGCGAACTGCATTGCGCTGGAAAAAGCGGTAGATTTTATCCGAAAGTTTTCATGACCTCGAAATCGCGAACCGCTGCTGGTCGACGGACAGAGAACGTAGAAGAGCGAGAGAGAGAGGAATGACGCATCGAGAGGAATGAAAATTAGGACATTGAAAAGTTAGAACGGCTCATAGAAAGCCAAGTGAAAATGGCTCGTGCCCCAATTTCTCGTTATTCCATTCACTTTCAATCTCCTTTGATTAAGGGGTGACAATTCTGTTCTTTGAACTCACTCGGACTAACTTTTCACGATAAAATTACGATAAAATTACTTAGTAGCGAGAAGAAAAAAAGGAATTTTCAATTAAAAGAAAAACATATCGAGACGTAAACTTTTTTGGATGATTGAATTACCACTTGAAGGTTCAATCAGAGTACACAAATCTTTCAATTGCGTCGTAAATTTTTTTGTAATTAAATAAATTAAAAAACTTAAATATTTTTATTTATTCGAATATATAGAATTTCTTAAACAAAAAATAACGCTTCAGGGATCGAGCTACAGTGAAAACCTCAAAATTATGGTTATTTATAAAAAATGAATTTTGAAAATCATTTTCATGGAGTAAGTAAAATAAGTGAAAAGGCATTTAAACATTTATTGATGTTTATTTAAGCAAAGTAATATACAAAATTTTATGAGAAATTATTTATAACTAAAGCAGAAGTAGTTTGCCCATCCAATTGACGTGAAAAAACTGAGATCGTTTTTTCCTTATCGCATTTTAATGATTAAACAAACATTTTCGGTTTTTTTTCCGAAATTATTATTTAATATGTTATCATTAGTAATTAATAATAACATATTAAATAATAATAATATATTACATTAACAATAATATATTAAATAATAATTGATTGTATTAACAATAAGATATAATAGTAACAGTAATCTTTTGAAAAATTTGTTAAACATTTTTTTTAAATATGAAGAAATCATCTACACAGTTTTGAAAAAAAAAAATACATTTTTGAGAAAAACGGTTTAAAATTTTGACCATCCGTCCTTAAAATCAGAAATTTACCTTAAATCTGCCATTCCTCCACTTCCCTCATCAATTTCAAGATTCAAGAGAGAAACGATGTTTTTTTTTTGTTTCGCAGTAGGTTGACCTCCTAATTCGCAAGTGGAATCAGTGTTTACTGAAACTCATTTTTCCAGTCGTCCTTCGTGTCTTGTTGCGAGCTTTCATGATCCCACCTATCCCAATCGTACATTATTTTTAATCAGCCCAAAGAGACTAGACAAAAAAAAACAAACAATGGAAACAACGAGACCTCACTTTTCGACCTAAAACCTCGCTTTTCCCTTTTGTGAAGCGTAATTGAGAGCTTGCCATTATTCAATAAATAATTACTGTTTTATGAAGCTACACGCGAAGCTATCCCATCGAGAAATAAGTTATAAAAATGTTTCGTTTGTACACCATTACGTTTCCTCTTTGCCCCGGAAAACCCCATAGGAAAAAATGAAAAATCGGTCATGTTTTTTCCACTTTATCAATGTATTTTATTTGACATGTCATCAATTTATAGTCATTTTATTTCGTCACTTTTTCGAATTGAAACTCAACATTGACACACATTTTTCTCAAATTGATTTGTTATTTTTCAGTTTCTCACTTTTTGAAAAAATGATAATAAATATACAAAATACGTAAATATATTTTATTGAAAAAATCGCTTATTTGAATATCTCAATTTTGGTATTTTAATCCAATCCATATATTCTGAATAAATAATATAAAATCGATATATTTGCTTGAAATTAAAATCAATATAAAAAACAACCGCAAATATATTTAATTGAAAAAAAACCCATACTTCAATATATAAATTCCTACATTATATTTAATTCTATGAAATATGTCGATTATATTTAATCGACATATTTGATAGAAACATTTTGATTTTTTATTGAAATTCATTTTCGTGTTTTCATACAAAAATTCTTTAGAACAAAATTGGAAGCCTCCGAAAAGAAGAAGAAAAATGACGATTGAGAACAAAGTGTACAAATCAATAAGCACATTTTTCAATTTTTGTTATTCCCATCAAACCCATATAGCCCAAACAAACCCATATAGTTTGGGTTTGTTTGGGTTAGGGAAAAAAATTGTTCACGACTTGAAAAACATTAATTTAAACTTTACATGATTGTAAAATTTGTTTGGGTTTGTTTGGGTTGGGGAAAAAAATTGTTCACGACTTGAAAAACATTAATTTAAACTTTACATGATTGTAAAGTTTGTTTGGGTTTGTTTGGGTTAGGGAAAAAAATTGTTCACGACTTGAAAAACATTAATTTAAACTTTAGATGATTGTAAAATTTGTTTGGGTTTGTTTGGGTTGGGGAAAAAAATTGTTCACGACTTGAAAAACATTAATTTCAACTTTACATGATTGTAACGTTTGTTTGGGTTTGTTTGGGTTGGGGAAAAAAATTGTTAACGACTTGAAAAACATGAATTTCAAGTTTACACGATTGTAAAGTTTAAATTAATGTACGTAGTTTTAACAAAACGTCAAATTGCGTAAAAAACATTCTTTTTCTTAGACTTTTACAATAAAAAACGTTATTTTTCAAAATGATTGTTGAAACGCAATATCGTAAGGTCGTTGGTGATTTTTATCAGGAGTAGGTTTGGGTTACGAAAAGATTGTGACGAAACGTCGACAATGTACGGATTTAGCGAGGATTTTCGTTCGCAAATGGAGCAAGAAAAAAAAAAGTACATTTGGGGCACACATGACGAAGATAGAAGTGGTATCGGGCTTGAGTTACTTTATCGGGGGTTACTCGTTGTTCGTCGGATGAGACGAGCAAGAGGGTGAGCCTTCAAAAATTCGGGGCAATCGCGATCGACATGAAAATTCTTTCGGGAAAAATATATAGCGAACCCGCACATAAGCGAGTGCCTGAGAATTCCATAAATCGATACTTCGTACGTAACACTGCAGGATTCGATTACCAAGAGAGTATTTTCGTTCCTCGGCTCTTCGAGGATAATAAAAAAAAGGAGAGTACTTGAGCCACTTCAAGCTTAACTTTTCCCTTTCGATCTGAGTTTTCGGAATATCCCAAAAGTAGTACTTCTCTTGAAAGAAAGTCTCTTCACGATTGATAAATTCCTTTGATTTCAATTTTTTTTAAACAATTTTTTTCCCGAACCCAAACAAACCCAAACAAACTTTACAATCACGTAAAGCTTAAATTAATGTTTTTCAAGTCTTGAACAATTATTTTTCCCAACCCAAACAAACCCAAACAAATTTTACAATCATGTAGGGTTTAAATAAATGTTTTTCAAGTGGTGAACAATTTTTTGTCCAATTTTTTTTCCTTATTGATTTGTACACTTTGTTCTCAATCGTAATTTTTCTTCTTTTTTTTCGGGGCTTCCAATTTTTTTCCAAAGTATTTTTGTATGAAAACACGAAAATGAAATTCAATCAAAAATCAAAATTTTTCTATCAAATATGTCGATTGAGTACAATAACGAAATTGATGCAATAAAATATAGATTTTTTTTCCTTTCGTCCCAGTACGCGCACGCGCTTCCTTCAGTGTCTTCAAAGACAGCGATTTCAAGGTGGCCTTGATCGTTTCTTTATGTTGAACAGACTTCAAAGACAGCTATTTTCAAGGTGACTTTGATAATCTTTACGAAAGTCTTTAAAAGATAGCAATCTCGAGATGACCTTGATCGTTTTAATGTAAACGGCTTCAAAAACAGCGATCTCGAGATGACCTTGATCGTTTCATTGTAAACGGCTTCAAATACAGCGATCTTGGTACAAAGGCTTTTCAACACTATCCATAAAAATCCATTTTAAAAACGATCTACTACTTCACGAAGCCCACAGCAGCTATATGCCGATGACCTTGACAAAAATCAATGACGTATTGCACGAGACAGGCGTTTTAGCTGGAAGCTCAACTCGACTTGCTTCTTCATCACAAAAGTTCCCATCGGGAACCGTAATTGTCAGCTAACTGACAGTGCACCTAAATATTCCAAGCCTTTTCATCAGTTTGAAGTTTTGGGGTCTTTCCCTCTTTGACGATTTGACGTGCCGGTAGCAGTTATGAGAAAACCGAGATGAAGCGAAAAGTGGCTTCAATGGGGTCGAAAAAAAGACGTCGATTCCTGTGCAGCAACAAGGGAAGCTGATAATCGCGCTTTGACGTGAGACGGTGATCAATCAATCCCCCCCCTCCTCCAATATCTTTCGTTCGCTGGAGAACTTTCATTGGTATATATATATATATTAAGGGATCTTCGCGATTCCAAACGAGGAGATCGTTCATCCTTTATTATCCCCTAGAATAATATAAATAACTGGAATTGTCTGGCTCGTTTGGACAATTCTTCATCATCAAAAAACTTTAGATCTTTTAATCGCCAAAAAAAAAAAAAAAAATGTTGAATTTCGGTCACGTGTGGCTTCGAAGCTACAGGATTTCCTACTAGGCCGTTGAAGCGAACGTAAATAGTGGCAAAGTCCGAAAGTTCTTCCAGGACTGGCTTAAAGAGGTCTCTAAAAGAAAATGCGAAGAGAGACGAAGAGGTCCGAACAACCGGATATGCGAGAAGAGGATACGAGAAAAGACGCATTGAAGATTGGATCGAGCGGTGGAAAATGTCTCTCGAGAGCCTATTGAGGCTTTCAAGAATTCATGAATTCACGATGGAATTTCTACAGGGTGACTAGACAAGTAACGTTCAAAGCTATCATTTAGATTTCGTGTGTTGAAGGCTATTTAATTAATTCTTATGTGTGTTCGATGATTTTTTATCATTTAAGAGGTACAATTTGTTTAAACGATTTTATTTCGTAATTTTTCCTTTGACGTTTCGTAATTTTCGCCTGTTTACATTTTTTTCAACCATGTTTTACGAGGCTTAGATTGACGACAATTTTTCAGCTGGTACTTGACATCACGTCACTTAATTATCACAAAAAAAAAAATGTGTAAAAACGTTCACAGCGAGAGAAAAAAAATAAAAAATGACGTAAACCAAAAATGACGAAATAAAATCATAACCGGAATTCTACCCCTTAAATTACAAAAAATTGTTGAACGTGCATAGAGATTATTTGAAAATCCTTCAAAATAAAGCATCTAATTGTGAGCTTTCCTAGTTTTACGATTTTTGGTAATTCAGAAAGTACAATTTTTTAAAATGATTTTTTTTTTTCGTTATTTTCGCTTGACGTCGCTTTTAATATTTTTTTTCAGCAATGTTCCACGAGGCTTAGATCAACCATAATTTTTCAGCTGGTACTTAACATCGTGACAATTAATTGTCACCAAAAAAAATGTGTAAAAACGTTCACCGCGAGAGAACAAAAAATAAAAAATGACGTAAAGCAAAAATAACGAGAAAAAGTCATAAAAAAATACTACTTTTTAAACTACTAATGTAAAGTCACGTAAATTTGACTTCCGGACGTTACTTGCCCTATCACCCTGTATATCCATATAAGAAAAACGAGAATAAAAAAGCGAGCGTAGAAAAGTGTATGAGGCACAGGGCAACGAAGATGAGAGGACAATCGTGCTGAGTAGGTTAGTTTTACCTCAACAAGTGCCCCCGGAGGCTCGTCTTAAAAACCACCTCGAAGCCGGCTGAGTTTCGTGAAAGCCAATAACGCAAATTTACCCATAAAAAGGGGCTCGGATTATAATACCGGAAGGACAAACGATTCGTGATATAAAGAGGGGAAAAAATATGAGAGATACTGAAATAAGAAGCCCGGAGAGGAAAAGCTCAAAAAAATATCGTGATCCATGTGACTTCCTTTAGGATTTAAAAATAGCTTGAACGTACTACCCTTCGTCGTATCACAGGCACCGTCTGTGTTCAATTTTTTTGACGTTCTTTCTACTCTAAACCTAATGGGAATGCAGTTTGTGAGGCAGTTCAATTTACGCTGGGTATATCAATAAAAAAAACCTCGTATTATTAAGAGTTATGAGATCAGGCTTCTGTGAAAGTAAAAAAAATCATTTATCCCTTGAGGGAATTTAAATTCAAGAAGCTCCTCCAGCTTATGGTGCAAGAATTGCATATTGAAGATACACACGTGCCAGTGTGTATTTTTAAAACTCGTTTTTCTCGAAAATCATTTTTTTCAATTATTATTTAAACTCGATCTTTTCTTTTGTCTTTGAAAGAATTATTTATTTATTATTTATTCCTTTAAGAATTTATTATCAATGATACAAGTACGTAATATATAAAAAAACCAGTTATAACAATCCGTACAAACATTATTTTTTTTACCAAAAATAAAAAAAATATAAATGAAAAAAAAACTTGATAGAATTTTGAAAAATTCGTTTTGTATATTTTTTACAAATGTATTTATACCTATAAATACATTTGTTAATGATTTTTACGTCACTTCCCTTATTGTTTAAAAAGTATATTTTTAATAAACGTAATTTTTTAATCTTAACAATGAGCCCTTAAATCGAGAAACTGCCTTTCAAGATTTATGACAGTTATCTCCTTTGGGTGGTGACTGGTCCAGCATCATTTTGCACTGACGATTTTTTTCAACACTCTTTATTCGACGATGAGGAAAATCGCGTCGCCACATATTTTCTAAGATAGGAAAAGCGCAAAGGGGACGGAAGGAAAAGGGACAACGGAGGAACAGGTGCGATAAGACGATAACAGTACTTTCGGAGAGTCTTACTTTCGCCGGTGTAAATTCTTGAGCTGAGCCAGCGCCCAAAAAATAAGATATTCTTCAGCTCAGTAAATTCTAGGTTGCTTTATCCTTCACCATGATATTTTATCGTCTAACCTTGCATATTCACCCTATCTGTACGTCCACATTTACCGACTTATCTTGCACTCCTTGCTCGTGAAAGTTTGAAAATTCAAGTGTAAATCTAAATAAGGATAAGCTAATGTTGTTCCTCAAATTATATAAACTTGAATACACTCTTTATTACAAAACAATTAATAAATATTAATTATTCAATCTATACGAAGTTGAATTATTAATTATATTTTTATTCAAATATAATTATTAATTGATATATTATTCTAAACAGAATAATGAATAAATATGAACTATTTTACAATATTGACAATAAATTACAAAGAATACAAAATTATTCATATTTATTAATCGATTGCAATTTCAATTCGTCATAATTTAATATTAGGTATTAATTCTTTTTTCATTATTATTAATTAAATATTAGTTATAGTATATCACAAATATCAATGATTTTTAATATTGCAATATTGATTATTATAAACTAAATATTTATTAATAATTAATCAGACATTAATTTAAGTAATGATGAATTTGTATTAGAGATTAATAATAAATTACATGTTTATGTTTAATATAATTAATATTAATTAAAACAAGTCGAATTTATTTAAAAAACGCTTAATCAAAATAAAGATCAATTTGGCCAGTTATCTTTATTACGATAGCAATGTGAAGTTCCGTTATTCAAAGTCGAATACTTTTTTCCAAGATAATTTTTTTTATTTTTCTTTTCGTTTTTTATATTTTTTTTAATTCTGGTTTACCGCTAACCGGCTTATCCCGCATATGCCATTTTTCTTGATTCGAATGGACAAGCGTGAAGTATCGAGAAAATTTGAAAAAAAAAATGGTACAAGCGCGGATATACGAAGATCGTGCGACTGGGAGGAGAGGGGCGGATTTCATCTCGGTGAAATCACATCCGACACTGTTTTTGAATATCTTTTCCGGTTATTTTTTTTTTTTGCACTCGCATCTTTTTTCCTCCTATCGTCCTCGCTCTGATTCCTCCGTATCGTCCTCCCTCCCCTTCGTCCAAAATCATTCCATCTTGCTCGAGGTAATGGGAAATCGTGATGAGAGGACGAAAGTGACAAGTGAAAATGTTCAGGTCACGGACAAGACTGAGAAAACAAAAAATCATGTGAAACCGCAATTCGTATTTCGCTCAGTCTGTTCGACCTTATTTCGTAACAGCTCTGTCAATTCTTCAGTTCGATGTTATTTACTTTTTTCGCGTTATTATTTTATTTTATTTTATTGTTTGTTTCGAATTGATTTTTATTTCATTTTTATCAATAATCGAAGCTTTACTGTACAGCTGAAAAATTAATTCCCTGTACATATATATATATATATATATATATATATATGGGGCATTCCATATCGATTCGACCTGGATCTGACTGGTCATCTCTCCGATTTAACCCGTGATTTTTTATGTTATTGTAGCATCTCTGAAAGGCACTAGAGAATTTTTTCAGATTTTTTCGGAACGTTTTGACTTCACAACATTTTTTATAAACAAAAAATTAACGCTCAAATTTAAAAAACGGAAAAAAAAATCTTGTGGCGCGTATGAAATACTGTGAGCGTTTAGAAAAAGTGGGCGCGCGTTTTATTTGGACAACAATGCGCTTTTTTCGCAAGAAAAAAATTGAAAAAAAACATTTTTGTAAATAGAATAAATAGCCCACAAAACACAAAAATTCTTTAAAAAATCTGAAAAAATTCTGGTCAATTCTACACGATATCACGTAACTTTTTTTCTCTTTAACTTTTTTACATTTCTCCTCTATCATGTTATTTTCATATTTTTTTTGAAAAAAAGCGCGGTGTAGGTCAAACGAAACACGCGTCCACTTTTTTTCCAACGCTCACAGTGTTTGATACGTGACACAGGATATTTGTGATTATTTTCCGATTTTTAAATCAGACCGTTAATTTTTTGGATATAAAAAATATTGCGAAGTCAAATCGTTACGAAAAAATCTGAAGAGTTGAGGTGTCAAGCCCAGATCGCATAGGCATCGAATTCCCCATATATATCTATATATATATATATATATATATATATATTTCTAATTAAATAATTTTAATTTATTGTTCTATTTAATTACTAAAAACTTGGCAGTTCTCTCCCAAAACATTTTTACCACTATTTTCTCGTAGCTAAACATCAACATTTGAAAATAATAACGAAACGATAATTTAGCAATACATTTTTCATCCCTTTAAATCTCTTTAAATCCAAAATAACGAAACGGTAATTTAACAATCAATTTTTCATCCCTTTAAATCCCTTTAAAACCAAAATAACGAAACGGTAATTTAACAATCAATTTTTCATCCCTTTAAATCCCTTTAAATGCAAAATTTATAAAGCGATTGTTCGATAAAAAGCTTGGAGATTGTTCTTTGATGTTAGACCTCGTGCATCCTTTATTGTTTCATGAGGCTCCTAAAGGACTCGAGTCTTCAGCGTTCGCTGTACTCCCGTGTAGTACTTCATTCCAAAGTAGACATAAACCACGCGATCCCACGTAATCCGAAATTCCCTCGAGCGTTCTATCATTCCCCTAGCGCGCATCTTTCAACTTTATCGCAATGTTCGGTTCCCCAAACTAGCAAGATTCGTGGCTATTCTTCTTTATCTTATTTCTCTTCGAGGAATTTGCATTATTAAAGCCTGTGAACGAACGAATGAGAAAGGAGGGGGGAGATCGATGGGAAAGACGAGAAGATTTGTTGATTATTAAACAGCTTTGTTTATTTATTAGAAGCGAATATACGTATTCGATTTTGCCTCCAGTTAATCATCAGGCTATGAAATACAGAAAAAAAAGAGTATGATGATGATGATGATGATGATAAATTTATTATGCCCCAGTAACACTATCGAGCAATAAAGGGATAATAAGTATACATAACACACTATTAAAATGAAATTTAAAAAATAGAAAGTACATAAAAAAGAAATAATACAAAAATAAAATAATAATAGTAACAGAAACTTAAAAATATATATATATATAACAAAATAATAACTTATTAATAATAAACACAAATCGTAATAATAATGAAAATAACAATAAAATAATAAAAATACTAAAACTGGAGGAGCATAAAATTAAACTTAAAAATCTAAAGATTAAAATCAAAGACGACGCAGATGGAAGTTTACGAGAGACGGAAAGTAAGATTATAGAATATTACATAATGATTCCCAAAAGAAAAAGAAAAAGACATGAAACGCAAAAGTAAAAAAAAAGTATGGGAAAGAGGAAAGGATTTCTCGTTTATTAACGAGCTTTTGTTGATTAACCGGAGGTACGTTCTTCGTGGAATACCTAATTGCAAAACTAATGGATACCGGAAAACTAATGGATCCCCCGGAAATTCTTAAACCATTCTATCATCAAGAATCAGGATCGAGCGATTGACTAAGCCGAGTTTCAAACAAATCGACTGCGTTGTCGCATTTCTCAGTCAATTTATAAAATAGCGAAAGCGATTTATTTTAACGATGAATCAATCACTGATCATTGAAAAACTCAACATGTATCGACTTTTGGAGTCATTATTGATAACTATATAATCAGTAGAACTTATTAATCGAATTAAACAAACTGAAACATTTTTTTACTCGTCAGTAAAACTTTAGTCAATCATATCAAAATCGTCCAATTTGGCTTCAATTATCACTGAAAGTGAATAATTAATAACATTTCTAAGAATTAATTCACAAACGAAATTTCTCACATTTTTATTTTCTCTATTTTCACTTTACGAAATAATTTTGTTTTCTCATACGTGAATCCACAATTCCTAAACAAAACCCTAAAAAAGTGTATAAGCTTTTTTCATAACGAAAAACGAAACAAAAACCAAAATTTGAAAAACAAAAATAAAATAATTATTATTTTTTTTGCATTCCAATATTGAAAGCTTAAATTTTTATATTTGTCATTAAATAATGTAGAATTTATATTAATCGAAATAATATTATTAATTAATATTAATTTATTATTTATTATCTATTATTTATTGATTTTAAATACGTGCTAAGCAATTTATACTAGAAACACTAGAATTCCCCCATTTTTTTTTTTAACTTTATGCACGACGTTCCATTGGATAATGGCTTAAGAGTCGATGAACGACGATCTTTAAGAGTCGTTTTTTGGGACCCGGTGGATAATTTTGTATAAACGAATGGCTTTTCGTCCTTTCCCTCGTAATACTGAGTACAATAAAAATCCAATAAGACCGCGAGAGAACCCTAAAGGGTCTTGAGAAAATGTGCATAAATTGACTCCGCCGCGATCAATTCTCTTCTTTCATTTTTCCCCTTCTTTAGGGAAGAAAGAGCGGCGGCATCGACGACGAGAGTTTTTTTTTTTCCTGACGCAGGGCGAATGATAATACGAGAAGGGGAAAGAAAATAAAGGAACGCTCGGAGCCTCGTGATTTTTCTTATTTCTTGGCTTATCGGTCGGTGAGAGAAAAACGCGACGAAGAGGTGGTAGAAAAAAAAAAGATAAAGTACGAAGAGCGACATTAAAAAGAGAATGACAGCTCGCTTTACCGCGAAACGTAAACTACGTTCTTCTAAATATAAGCCTCTTCTTGATACACTCTCCGAGAGAAAAACTGCTTTCCATGGATACTGAAAAAAAGACGATAAGAAACGATAAGAAAAAAAAACGGATTAAAAAAAAATGTCACGTCGAAGTAATCTACAGGGGGGAGGTGGTAGTTATTCAGGTAAAAGTGCAAAGTGTTTACAGTGGCAATTATCTTTACCTGAACACCAGAACGATGGATGTAATCAGGATACCAAGAAACATTATCAAATCTTAATTTCTTGATACCCAAATTCAGCCTTTGAGCTTAAACTGGACAAAGCTTATTGCAAAAATGGATTTTTTTAATTGAAAATTTATTTTTTGAAATAAAAATGAATTTTTAAAAATAAAAATGGATCTTTTATAATAAAAATGGATTTTTTAAAATGAAAATGAATTTTTTTTCAATGAAAATGGATTTTTTGAAAAAAAAGTTTATTGTTTTGAATAAAAATTTATTTTTAAAAATAAAAGTTGATTGTTTTAAAATAAAAATTTATTTTTAAAAATAAAAGTTGATTGTTTTAAAATAAATATTTATTTTTTTTAAACTACAATTGATTAAAAAAATAAAAATATATTTTTTGTTTGGGTTTGTTTGGGTTTAAAAAAATAAAAATATATTTTTTTAAACAATCATGGACATCGTACGAGACCATTTTTTTTAAAATTGCCATTTCAACAATTTATTTAATTATTATATAAATGAACGTAAATGAACGTAAAAAAAACATTTTGTATTCTGCATGAATGTATTTATTTATAAAAAGAAACCCAGACTGATTAGTTTATTACAACATTTTTTTTTTAAATCGTGAAAATTAGTGATTTTTCGAAAGATCACACTGAGACGATTCCTTAATACGGAAAAGTGGATAGCGTTGGCAGGGCTAAAAAGCAATCGTCTTCAATGTGGTTAGCATCATGACAAGCGTTCGTGTAAATAAAGCGAGTTCGAAAAGTGAAGAGGGCTGCGTAGACCCTGGAATCTTCCGAGGGGTTGAATGAAATGTGAAAATTAATTCAATATTTCACCCGTCAATATACCAGGGAGGGATGAAAATTCTTTACGACCCCTATCGCCTCAAACCTCTTCGCGTCTTTTGTTATTCCATTTTCCACTTCGTTGCTTTGTTAAATTCGTTTAATTGAAGATATTTACGCGACGAACATTCCCACAACGAAACGCCCCCGCGAGACCCCGAAATACGTCGATTCGGGAGGTTAAGGGGTTGGCCGTTTGTGGATGCCCAAAAATCAGGATTATTCGTGCAAACCTTTTTTTTTCCATCGAATAACTGTTCCCTTAAAATCAATTTTTTATAAATAATCCTGATTTTTGGATTGCTGAAGTAGGCCGATGATTAATTCAGTAAAATGGCAATTCAGGATACTCCGAAGAATAAACAATTTTTTTCAAATTTTCAAAGCAGCCTAACCCCTTAATCAATCGGGTTGGACGAAAAATGAAATAACAGCATGAGGGGAACAAAACCGTTCGAAGAATTCGTAATACGATAAAGGCTAGGACTGGAACATATCCACAACGCAAGAACCTAAAAGCCCGTTCAAATTGAATGTTTGAGTGACAGGAGAAATGATTAAATTTCACTCGAGAGATGTACTCGAAAAATCAAAGCTCTGCGAAGTGCTCCACCGTCGTACTTTTGCCCATGAAATTCTGACACACTTGTCACGTTGTATACGACGTGGGAAGAATGAAAAACATACAACGAGTGACGTCTGCATTATCAGCTCGCTGTCAAAAAGTCTATCCTAATTGATTTGAGTAATCAGACAATCCGTTATATCAAGACAGTTGATGACGGACGATCTTTGAATACTTTGTAATTCGCGTAGTAAAATCATTTCAAAAAGTTCGATAAATTTGTTTACAACTACTAAATTATTGATTGTACAATAATGAAATAATAAAAATAATAACAAAATTATAATAAACAAATTAATAATAATATAATATAACATAATAAATATATAATAATAATATATACTAATATACAAAAATTCTAATTCCAATACGTGGATATTTGGAATAATAAAAATAATAAAAATATAATAATAAACAAATTACCAACAATATGATATAACGTAATGAATATATAATTAAAAAAATACAAATATAATAATTTAAAAAATTCTAATTCAAATAAATGAATATTTACTATCTCCTATTTATGCTCGGTCGGTACACTAAGTCTGCGTCTTAACAGTCGCTTTATTCCTTTAAATACTCTATGGAGTATTCCTGAAAATATAGCAGCGAAAAACCGATGCAAAAATGCGTCAGTTACTCGCAGATGCATTCGTGAATCGTTTTCACGTATTTAACACACGGAATATTTGAAAATGGTTTCATATCTCGAATTATATTAATTTTTCATCCCTACCAATACCAGGACTGCATTTGGCTCAAATTGTTCACTGCACCAGGCTCTTTATTCTTTTCGTTATCAACCTTTTTATTCAGTATGGAATTTGACGCGACAACATTTTTCCGTCTCGTGGTGAAGTTTTACTTCGTTTTTTTTTTGTTTTTGGTTCCGGAGTTTCATTCGAAGTATGCAATTAGCCGTAGCGAATAATTTCACCGGCTCGTACTCCTCTGGACTCTCAAGGTTTATAGTTTCGAGCGTTAATTTTCACGAGCTCGCTTGTGCGCCTGTTCTTCCTGAATTTTCACAGAAATTCTTCTCCTGTTTTCTCTGACGTTGGCGAATAAAGTCAACGTTGCATTTTAATCATCCTTCTCGTGTGTTACGTCCGTGGAAATGAACAACAAAAAAATACGAACGAAATTCTCCCGCTGACCGAACGAAATTGAAGGTGGTAAAATTCGGTGAGGCAACAGGCGCAAAGGAAGACAAGGCAATTTGCAAACATCGTCGTTTCATCGGCGGCCGGGAGGCGGGGGAGTTACGCGTTTGAATACGGCGTCAAAATATAAAAGAAAAAAGATTGTTTATTCATGAGCCATTTTGATCCTTCGTTTGCCACTAATTGGAATTGACGTTGGAGCACAAAATTGGAAATAATAAAAGGGGAGGTTTATACGTTGAAGGTAATGGATTAAGCGTATTAGGGGTTGGGGACGGTACCTTAATCCTTTGAAATTTTATTAATTCCAATTTAAAGAGGATCGGGATATTAGCCTAATTTCGTGATATTCCAATAATTATACCTAATCCGCTGTCATTCCGTTAATGGAAGTTTAGAAGGTAGTAATAATGGATTTTTAAGGGGTTAGGAATAGTAGCTTAACCTCTTAAGATTCTACTGATTCCAATTGTATGGAATTCTAATAATTATTAATTTCTAATAATTGTTTATTTTATTTCTAATAATTGTTAATTTAATTGGTTGATTAACTAAGTATCTAATAACACTTAAAATGTCACTAATTCTAATTCAAAGGTTATTCCAGTTGATTTCTCATCGGAATTGCCAGAATAAGAGGAAGTTTGGATAATCCGAGATTTTTGGAATTTGTGGAGAAGTGATTATCACTGATGTCGGTTGTGATTTTCTTGAAATCGTAAAGAATTAGGGATGAATTTTGAATACCTAGGGATTTTCTTAGACGTGTGATGGAATCGAATGATCAAAGTGCCAAAACGTGGGTTTCGAATATAACTACACGGCTCTTCCACCCTGTGAATCGTTACATCAGACAAATTTTTCCTTTTACGTCATTTCCATCATGGCTTTCGTATGATATGAAATTTGATGGAATATTTTGTTCATTGTTTGAAGAAATTTGATGAGAAAACAGCCGTTTATCGAATTGACAGTGTCCGGTGAAATTTGGGAAAATTCTGATGAACCGTTTAGGAAATACGTGGGTATAAACTATTTCGATCTGTGATACCGACCGAGCTGGACTGAAGCGTCTTAAGCTTAATTTCTTTCCAAATAACAAATTACTTACTCTTAACCCCGATGACCTTGAAAATACTCCTTCAGCTTCCTCGAAACGCTCGTTTTACCTTTTTCCATAGTTCTTTTGAAACAGTTACCAGGAAATACCTGAAACTTTACAATGTCGAATACAAGTATCTCTCTTTTGTAAAATTCGGATTTAACCGGGTGTTCAATCGACCGAAGTTTTCCACCGAAACGTTCGAATGCCCGGTGTAGTCATGCGCAATTGGGAATGGATCGAGGCAACGATGCCGAAACTATGCCAGTCAATTTGAACTCCGGTCTTCAATGTACCGGATGAATCCACGTGCTAGAGGTTGTTCGCGATAACGCGTATAAATTGACGGGTCGCTCATCCGATAAGCCACAGCCGAGCTTCACCCATACCGTATTTCCTTCTTTACGCAATACCATCTCTCGGTGCATTCCCGATACCCCGACATCGTCGATATACCCCTCGTTCTATCAGATACAATGTTACGAGGGATGCAACGAGAACGAGTATTGTAATCTTCCAATCATCAGGAGAAAGTCCAAGTACCACTTTTACGAGTGTTTCTTATCATTACTGAAGCAAAAAGGGAATAAGGAAAGTTACGGTTCAAAGCAATTTTGAAGCAAAGGCAAAAGGTTGGATACAAGAATATTTACGAAAATAAAAAAATTGTAGTAATACTCGTCAAACGTTGATTCAAAACTTTTGAAATTGATTTATTATTTATTTATTCATAATATTATTTATTTCGATCCAACAGCTGAATACTACAATAAAAAAAATTGTAGTCGATTCGTAATCAAATAAGTAGAAATAAATTTGTGATTTTTTTTACCGAAGTAATATTCTAGAAATAATGATTTTTCGTATTTACCATTTAGTTACTATATAGTAATTTATTATTTACTTATTATTTTTTCACTAAATAGTAAATAAATGTTGAAATACAAATTTGTGATCTTTTTACCGGAAGTAATACTCTAGAAAAAATGATTTTTCATATTTATTGTTTAGTGACTATTTAGTAATTTATTATTTACTCATTATTTATTTGTATTTAATATTTATTCACTATTTGGTAGTTTGGGAGCTCAATCGTTTTAGCAAAACCATGAATGGTTAAGATTATTTAAAAAACTGTCATTTTGGACTAAGGTTATTTAAAAAACTGTTATTTTGGACTGACGAATCAAAATTACAGTTTATAAAATAAATGTTGACGGTACAACATAGCCAGTGAAAATACCTATTACATTCTTCCGGATTGACACATGCAATTTTGAAATGAGTGCCGAAGCTTCGAAACTGCTGATGACGAAGTAGAACAGATTGCTGGAGTCAAATATTGAAAGTACCAGGACGTACCCAATACACATATGGAATATTCAAAAAATCGTTATTCTATGAAACCTTTTATGTGTTTTAAATCCACTGTACTAAAAATACCTAATATTAGACCGTATTTTATTTTCCCGATCAAGTTGGTATTCGTACAATTGAATATAATTGAATTATCCTATATCCATTGTTTGGTCAATATCCAATTGTTTCATCGATGAAGACAGGATTAAAAGATAGAAAAGGCATTACCGTAATGCAATGAAGAAGCTTTTGCCTCCAGCGTTTCGTCCAGCAGGTGGTCTTTACTCTCGTTACTCCTCTAATTAACTGATTCTCATTTTCTCTTCTCCACTACGTCAGACACATTCACTACTACTGCAAAATTAATCTTTTACATATTTGCGATGCTGACGAGATTCTCGGTGAAAATTCAACGTTCCTTTAGCTACCAGCAGACATCCCGAGACCTGGGACAACTTTTCAGGCATCTCGTTTTCCCCTTTAGGTATTTCTCTCGCTCTCTCTCTCCGTTCCTTCGTGAATGCTTTTGTTCCCGTTCCCTGTCAACCTCCGTATTATGTCTACCATCTCGGAACATACTCGAAGGAACATTGCTCGAGCAGGCAGCAAAGATAAGGAGCTACTCGTGTACTTCAGAAGAACCTTCGCCAGCACTGAAGCCATGAGAATTGACAGACACGTCATAGACTACCATGAGAAATCTCAGGCATCAAAGATTTACATGAAAAACCGTTCATGAGGGTACTTGTTCATCGCGAATCATAACGAAGTGAAGTTAGGCGTGAAATTCTAAGTCTTATTTTATTATTTATAATTTTGAAAAATTATAAATATAATAAAAAATTATCAATATCTTTTTTATTTTAGTTTAGAAACGTATCAATTTTGTCTTCAACCAAATCAATTCCTTATCGAATTAATTATCATTTTATTTCGCGTTCGTTTATTTTTAATCCATATTTATAAATAAATCTTTCGAAGTCAAAAGTTAAAAAATTCGAATGAAAATTTCACATAGAAATTCTGGTACGAAAATCATTTAAAAAATTGTTATAAAAAAAATCTTTTCTTTGATTATATCCAAACGAATGGAAACGATTCTAGGGCATTGGGAACAATGATTTTCATGTTCGCTGATACGAAAGCTTTGAATTCTCGTCTTGGATTCCCTCGAGAGAGGGAATGACAAGAGGAAATTTTTGCCCATCACCGGAAGCCACCCACCCGAAGTTGAACATATAAAAGTTCGAAATACGATACTTCATCGGCATTATTACGGGCTATCATCAATACAGTATACGAAAAAGTAATATCCACAAGTTGCGGCCGCCTTTACGAGGGACTAGCATCACTTCCCACAACCATATAAGACCGCTTGAGTAAAGTGAAAAGAAATAGGAATCGCCCCCCTCTCTCTTCAAGAGTGTTTTCAATTGTTCGTTTATTCGTAACTGAGTTAGGTCAAATTTAATGTTACATTTTTTTTTGCCAAAATTCTGCAAGAATTATAATAAATTAAATTATTTTTTTTTTATTTTGGCATATCCAAAATATAAAAAAAAAGATTTTGGTAACTTGATGCAAGTACGATATACTTTTGATGTAAAAAAAAATTTTAATCTTCATTTGAGTAAAATTGAAATGAAATTTTATTAAAAAAAAATTAATATTGATTTGATGTAATTAAAATTAAATATATATATTTTTTTATTATCGATTTTATATAATTAAAATTCAATTTGGTTTAGAGAAAATTTATTATTAATTTGATTGACTTGAAATAGAATTTTATTAAACAGAAATTTCCAATCTGAATGTTACATTTTTCCGAAAAGTTCGATTTTCGAAGTTTCAAAAATTAATTTCTTTATCAAAATAAATCTTTCACTATTTCATAAATCGAATCGCTAAAACGCAGTCAATTTATTCCAAAGTTTAACGAAACTTGATGCTAAACCTTAACGACACAATATTTTCCAAATATGCAAATTTATAACTCCTAAATTAATTACTCAAAAAATCTGCAATAATTAAAGAATCATCGTATCTCAATTAAAAAAAAAAAAAGATTTTTTAATATCCACACCCAGTAACAATCATAATGCTTCATCATCATTACAAACAATGGAAAATTCTTGGCAAGAATTATTTAAAAGAAACAGTCAACACTGAAAAATACGAAATAATATTTAATTCAAAATTCCCGAAGTTTTGAATTAAATATTAGAAAACCCAAACAAACCCAAACAAAGCCGTAGTTTGTGTTCGTAGTTTCGCAGTTTTTATGAAGATGACTCGGAACGAATTTCATAGGAGTGAGGGAAGAAGTTTAGCGAGATGGTTTCTTCTGATGAATAATCAAGGGGGGAACGAAGGAGGGGAGGGGGGGGTAGTTGAAAATGGCTCGAGTGGATCATAAAACGGAAGATTGCAAAAAGGCGCAGAACCGCGCGCTAAGTGTATTATATCATGAAAATAGAAGCGAATGGCAAGGCCAACAGAGAGAGGAAGACAGTGAGTGGGATGTGCGTTGCATTTAAAATGCTTCCGTAACCTACGCACACCTACCTGAAGATACTACATATTGGTGAAAGGTTCAGCGAATGTTCAATAAAAGCAGTGCGGTGTAGCACTTTACATCCGCTCGCGACCTCGGCCTTTTCTGAATTTCTTTCGCGTCAAGAATTTTTTTGTTTTTTTTTTTCTGAGATTATATTTCAATTATTTTTTTATACTTCGTTATTACGATCGCTGTGAACACAAGAATTGTATTTTTAGAGTTATGATTATTTATACCTAATACTAATATTTTTCAGGGATGTTATATCGATGTAAAATAATATATTAATATTTTATTTCACTATATTATTTTTATAGGAATAATTAAATCATAAATATTTGTATTTTTAGAGTTATGATTATTTATACCTAATGCAAATATTTTCTAGGGATGTTATATCGATGTAAAATAATATATTAATATTTTATTTCACTATATTATTTTTATACGAATAATTAAATCATAATTATTTGTATTTTTATAGTGATAATTATTATACTTAACGCTAATATTTCATTTTAGTATATTATTTTAATAGAAATAATTATATCATAATTATAAATATAATAATCGTAACTTTCAGAGTTACGATTATTATATTCAATGCTAATATTTTATATCATTATTATATCGATATAAAACAATATACCAATATTTTACATCGATTTTACATCGACCGCTGTAACCGCCGATAATATAGTTTTTTAAATCGAAAAAAAATCGTACGAAAAAAGAATAAATAAAATGATAATGGGAAAAGCTCGAGGTCGTTGACCCCAATGATAGGTCAGAACGGAAAATAAATCGCAAGGTTTACTTTGCACAAATTCCATGGACGAAGATTGACCGAAAAGCGTGAATATTTATTAATTTTAATCGCGTCATCAGTTAGATCCTAATATACCGTTCGCCAGCATTTCTATTTTCATGGTGCACGCAGAACGGAACGTTCTTCCGCACATTCGCTACTTTTCTCTTTCTATTCTCCAGGCATCGCTGTATCATGGTATAAATCCTTTTACTTGGTATCACTACCTAATACCAGTTTTTATATAGGTATACACGACGTGAAAGAGCACGATGCTGAGCATGATGAAGGGAAGACTCCGGACTAATTATTCCTGTGCTACTCTCACCTCCGTTCTATCCCTATCGTTATTCAAGCCAGGAAATGTCACACGGTACACGTGGCAAAGCTTCAAACTGAAAACTCATTTATCACTTCGTGTTTAGTAATAGTAGCGCATCATACTAGGAACAGGTATTTACGAACATCCAAAAAACTGTTTTCCATTTTTATTTTCATTTCGAGGGCTCGTTCGGTACGAAATTTCCAAAAAAAAATCGTTTTTTTTTGTTTGCATTATCGTATAATGAAAAATACGAAATAATATTTAATTCAAAACTGTTATGAAAATTAAAAATAAATTTCAATCGAAATTCTAATTGTTACTAATTATTACGGCTTATTAATTAGCTTTTTTCGTAGAAAGGAAACGGAGCTGGATTACTCGGGACTACAATCTTTAAACCCGTTTTTATTAAGCTGTAAAAGAAATAAAAATGAAAGCGAAAGATCATTCAAAGAAAAAATAAAAGAGTCACGAAGTCAATAAGCATTAAAATTGACGCCTCGTTAATTAATACCGTACACGATACACGATAGGTATTAAAGTTTTCAGGGCTCGGGAGTTCCCCGTTTCTCGAATTCTTCGCGTCGCAGCTTCGTTCAATGAACAAGCCGTGAATTCAACATGACTAGGCGTAACAGGAGTATTTCCGGATCGCTGACAAGTTTAACCAGTACACGTCGAACATGTACAATTAGCGAAGAGGCGGGCACTCGTTGATCGACCCTCGGGGCTCCGTTAATTTCGGGATGTGTACTTGCACACGCACACACACACATACACACACACAAACGAAAGCACACACAAAACCAAACGTGAAAACGTCGATCCAATTTTTCGGATTTCCATTCAAATGCTTTGATCCAATAATATCGTGAATTCGATAAAATCACGAAAATCATAATTGACAAACCCAAACAAAAACTGTTTACAGAAATTCGTAAAGGCTAATTAATTGCCAAGTGAAAAAAATACTTTGTTTTTATGGATTATTTATTTTTCGTGGACTTTTTCGTAAGCTGCAGCAGGGAAAAATGTCCAAAAAATATTCTAGACACGTTTTTTGCATTTTCCCAGTCTAATTTTGTACTTTCGACAAAAACTCGGGCATATTCGTAATCAGCAGAGAATTTCTGATCAAATAGACCCTTTTAAGAGTTTAAAAACGAAAAAAAATATTTTCCGTCTTCCCCGGCCATCCTTTCCGGAATCTCAAAAATCACGATATTTCAAATGGCCGTACAGTGGGCTTCTTATATGCTGAGGACTTTCAATTGGTCAGTTTGGAAAAGGTTTTTTCCTAACTTAAATAATGGCGTTGGATTCGTATCGATAGCTCTCATAGTTTTCCCGGAAAGTCCACTCGAAAAATCGCAAAAAAAAACGCAAAGGGGTATG